>WHPZ01584243.1:21119-34840 GCA_016617965.1 Macrosiphum rosae | reverse complement strand
TAGTACGACTTTGATTGGGGAATATAATGTCATGGTTTGAGTGAGAATTTGTATAATACATATAATTATACGATACAAACACGGTTTCGTGCGTATACGTAAACGAGAATAATAAATAATATNNATAATAATAATGAATCGGCCGACGACTGTACCAGAGCGCGTTCGCACCTACCAGACTCGTGAAAATAACAAAGAAAATAATAGATAAGCAACTCGCCTGGTTTATTGGTTCTGCGATTTTAGCGCTAGGCGACGACACACACACTCAAGCAATCACATCTACATGACTTACGCCTGACACTCGGATTCCCCAAGAAGGTCGTACTACGAACCGATAGCATAGATGTTTACACATCAAAAAAAATTTAAGTCATATTTTTACTTTAACATTTCACAAAATGTATACTGTTTTTTCTAAATTGCCTGGAATAATAATAATATGTTAAGGAAATTGTTCATGAATTAACAGGTATTATATGTAAGGTTCTATGATTGTGAACAGCTAGTATACACACTAATTAATGTTAGTTAGTACTGTACACGAATACTATACAGTATACTACAATGATAGTTTATTTCATATGATCAAATTTAAAAATTATCATCATACTATAGTATAATAATATCGTTAAATGCTGTATAAATTATAATATGAAATTATATATAAAGTCGAAATGGAACATAAATATAATAAAAAAATATTATTTATAATATTATAAATATAATTCAAAGGGAAGACCTAAAAATATTAAATTAATATTTACAATATTCCCATATTATTACCTACAAGTCTTTATCGTACAGTATTTCTCCTTTGGTTACTTATTAATTATTCTAAAGACCGTGCTTTATTTTTTCTCCCCTTTTCACCGCTCTTACAATTCTACATAGGGCGTATTTAATACTTCCTTATATTATATTCTGCACTGCCGCCGAACTATTAAAACCCGTAATACGTTTTTCAATTAAGTACTGCGACGGAACGACGACTACACGGGATGGGTGTGACAGTGTAAGCGTTATAGTGGCGACGTCCACGACGGATAGAGTAGAGGGAAACTGATAAACACTTACTGATGTTTGCTCGCAACTGCAGTGTGGTCTATGAAAAACGCAATTTTGTGAGGTTTTACTTTTATTTTTTCATATAACCTACATGATTCCAAAAGATAACAGTGCGTAAAACAATAACTATGACCTTTTATATCACAAATACAATATCACAGGAAATACTGTTTATGTTGATTATATTTTTCAGATTCTGAGAAGTGCGATGAATGTATTGGTTGTGCAATGATGTGTGTTTTTTTATTTTTTTATGTCCGTCATCACCTTTTAGATCAGAAAATATGCATCAATCCTAAACATTGAGGTTGGTTTCTGGTGGAAAATTTTATCTATTTGGTACTTTATAGGGTTGAAGAGCAATCATTTCTAGTAGGTACCTACTTTTTAAAATAATTAAGAAAAACTAACCAAAAATAAAGAAAAAAAACTTTATATATTTTAATTGCAAATTGTAATACTTAAAGTTGAAGATTTAACATAAGGTTCTTCATGATTATTTTCTTATAGTAATTCAAAAATTTCAAAAATACATAGTTACAAATTAATTTGTATAAGCGTTCAAAGTTCAAATTTTAGATTCTGAGTGGGACGATAAATGTATTGATTTTACAATGATGTGTGTGTGTTTTTTTTTTTGTTTTTAATTTTTAATTTTAATTTTTTTTTTTTCACTTTTGTGTCTTTGTACACGATAAGCAGTCGAAATAATGCTTTGATTTACAACTTCAGTATCTTGTTCGATTGGAAAGTGAATATCGTTGGTGCATTTGGGAGGTCAAAATTTAAAATTCCCAGTAATTTTCAAAAGCGCCTAGAAACACAAAAGAAAAATTAAGGAAAAACGGAAAATTTACCATTTAAACCATTTTTCACAAAATTTAATTTGGTTTTTGGTGTAACTTTAAAACAAATGACTGTAGATACATGAAATTTTCACTGGTTGTTTATATTTTCATTTTCTATACCCGATTACATTTTCAAAATATTTTGACTCTTTTTGAGCTGTTTACGGACATATACAGTTTTCAATTTTTTTAGTTTTTTTTTCTATAAATATCAATAAAGTTTTATCTGTTGGGCCAAAAAGTGTAAAAATATAATACAAGGTTCCTGATATATTGTTACAATATCAGTTGAAAAATATTAAAAATACATAATCACAATTTATTTTTTAAGCATTTAAAGATCAAATTTTGACAAAATTTACCGAATTTAAAATTGAATAATCATTTTGTAGTTAAAAATGTGTTCAACTTTTATACCTAAGGATAGAAAGTTTAAGACAATATTCCGCGTAAGTAGTTGATTCTGTTACCAAAAAATTTAAAAAATACAGAAGAGCAGTTTATTTGTATAGTCATTTTAAGTTAAAATTTGGACGAAATTACATAATAAAAAACTTAGAATAAATATTTTAGTTATTTTGTTGTGATTGTATAATATTATTCGTGGATACTTGAAACTTCTAAAGTACACTATTATATATCTATGGAGTATGGACTATGATAGTATCAGGGTTTTCGTTGGTGTATAACGCGTTATAAGTACCTAATGGATATTGTGATATGATTAATTTGGAATTTATTATAGGTACCTATTATAGGTCAATTTTTTGTTTAATATCATAGATATGTATATAATATGTCTTATACCTAGACTGACACACCGTCTCCGCTCAGAATCGTTTTTCTTATACAATTATATTAAATCATTGAATTCAAATTGAATACCATCCATTATACAGTGACCCACTTGTACCCTACTGTACAGCAGAGCATCTTTTTACGAAATTGTATACTTAAACAAGTATTAATGATTTTAATTCATCATGTTGAAATTCACAAAAATTCTTAGAGACTTAAGACATTCCGCCATTACTTAAATCATAATTTTCACAAGCAATTTCAAAATTATTTAATCTAATTTTACTCTATTATACTAGTAATGACGAAAGTGTTGACTTATAGATATAACTTTTACTTTTAAGTTAATGATAATTGTGTATATTATAATAATGTAATATATATCCGATGATTTTGGTGAAAATTAGTTAAACCTTATTATTAATTTGAAAATAAATTACTATTAGTAATATAAATAGTATATTATTATAGTTTAAAAATATATTTAGAAATACAGGCTGGCGCACTAACTCCGCTCAGAAATGATTTTTGTATGCTACGACTTATCATTGAATTAAAATGTATCACATCCGTTATACTGACCTACCAAATTATCAAGTACACTGAAAGTGTAAATTTAAATTTATTAAATTAGAATAGGGCTATCATAACATATATTTATATCATTAGCACAAGAATAACAAAAATAATAAAGAATATAATTACTGAATTTCATAGTTTTGTTTTTAATTATATTGATACTAACATATTATTATCTAAACTAATGAACTAGATGGGTATGTCATTGACAATATTAATATAATTAAAAACAAAGCGAAATTGATTTTATTTGCACATTATATATAGACAATTTATTATTTTACAGTATTCATAAAACGAGAAGTAGATTCAGAGAAAACCCAACTATCAGTTTACTGTAGGGTTTGTATACCGGATTACGAACTACATTGACGTATAAATAAACATGTTACATTATGCATCACATTAACACGATTATGGTGTATTCGTTTCAGATTCTGAGAGGAGAGAAGAATATATTGGTTTTAGTGTTTTACAATGTTGTGTGCACGACTATCGTTTAGAACCTTTTGGAGCAGTAAATAATAATAGGTATGCATTAATCTTCAACTCTGAGGGTGGTTTTTGATTGAAAATTGTATCTAGTTTGACTGGGGATGTAATCAAACCGTAAATATGATTCGATTTTAAGGAGTCAAAATGAAAACATTCCAAAATTTTTTTTTATCATAAAAAAGAATTCAGAAAAACGGGAATATTTACGCAACACAGGATTTTAAATAAATCGATTTATCGTTTTTCGTTGTGATTTTGGGAGTAACTTTAGATACTTAAAATATATGATAAAATATTAATTTAATGTACTATGTGAATGCTTACTATTATAAGCAATAAACATTTCTGTACTAAGTATATTATTTATTTAAAAATGATTATTATTATATACATTTTCACAAATAATTTGAATTGTTATAGAATTATTAATTGCAAAATATCTTGACTCCAAATAAAATATGGTTTATTTTTAATGCTATTGACAAACTCAAACATTACTTTTCAAAAATAATTTTGCTAGTGATTGTTTTCCTACAAAACTAATAAAAGCCTTGAGGCGTTCTACTAATGCAATGTGTTTTGGTTTTGAACCCTGGGATGAAAATATCTCAACTGATGATATCCGTTGATATTCTATACACTGAGTAAGTTTGTTCAATAATATAAATATAAGTGTGTGTGTGTGTGTGTATAGACTCTACTCTTGGTATAGACTTAGGAACCGATGTAAAACAGTGAATTGAGTCATTTAATATTTTCTAAAGTTATTAATTATTATTATTATTATTATTATTATTATTATTATTATAGTAAAATTGTCAATTTAATATGTTTACCGATGACAAATTATGTATGCACGTATTCAACGTATGCACATTTGTTTGTTTAGATTTCTCCATGTAATTATAGTATTATTTTTCTTGGTTGATAATATCACATCTGATATTTATTTACATTTCAAATGCAGAACAACCACCAAACATTTACGGTAACTGTATTTATGTGCATCATGACACGGCCGCAAGCAATTTCCTAGGTATGCATAATTTTTCCCACGGGATTTATATACAAATTATGTCTTGTAAAATAATATTTAATATAATCTAATAATGGCTGTAGATTTTGAAAACGTTTATAAATTGTCAATATTCTCACTGACAGCTAAAATATAATGGTCATGATGTCGAATAAACATTTTTAACTTAATCTTTAGAACCCAAAATTATCATTTAATATAATATAATGAGTAATTCGTCGGCATTTCATAGTTCCATTTATGCCACAAATTCGCAGATATAATTCGTGGATTAAGGATCAAGACTTAGTTTTATGAATAAATTGAACAATAGTTATATTACATTATATTAGTTTAACTTTTATCTTACAAGCCAAATATTTAATAAAAGTAGTAACATATTTAAAATATATAGATAGTATAATTACATGGTTATTTATTTTGGCTTAGGTATAATGCCTGAATCGCGTGGAAAGTATAAAGAAAAAAACAAATATCTTAAAATAAAATCATTAAAATTGAATCATAAGCACACAACTCTACATTTTAATAATAAAAAAGTTTAAATGCTCCTTTCAAAATTGTTAGGATTATTAATTAAAAAGTTTTTAATTTTCATTTGTTTATTTTCTTGAGCTATAATTTCATTCCCAGACAAATATATACAATTATGTATTGTCTTTTTTTTATATTAATATCAAACAAAATGTATAAGGTTTCGTTTGAACTTGATAATAATTCATTAATTAGGCATATAAAACAATTCATATTATACATCTATTGTTTAAAATAGGAAAAAACTGAACTTTACGTCATCGTCTTGGTTTCTCGAGTGTTTCATGCATTCAGTATTGAAATACTATATCCAATTGAAAAAAAAAAACATATTAAAGGATGTAATAAACTACTGAAGTTCCCAAATGCATGGTTCATATATCAAGCGGTAACCTAAATTAAATAACCATTTACTTTCAATCCCATAATTGCAGGTTAACACAAAGTTTGGTTCAGAACTAGATACTGACATTGAGATTGTTTTCGCAACACTTGTTGTTCGATAGTTATGAAGACACCATGTGATCATAAAACGCAAACAAAGTTGATTAGGTTAAATTTGAAACGAACCTTATAAATCGTTAAGCTAATAATGACGTCGTACTTGGTGTGATTACCTATTCTTATTGTTTTAACATATCCATATGGCATTATCATCTGTCTACATTGAAAACTGCCACTAATAATGAAAATTAAAAATAGTTTGAGATACTGCATTTTTATAGAAAAATGTACTGTAGTAGTTGTAATTGGGTGAAAATGTGTAATTAAAATATTGTGATTGTTTTATAATTGTGTATAAACTGTAAAAATTAGATCAATACATTTTCAGTGAATATCATACAAATTGCAAATATTACAAAAATCAATTTCATAAAAAAATTACTAATTTTAAATCTAAGTATAATATTAATTTGCTGTTTTATTATTTTAGTTCGTATACAGTATGTTGCAAAACCATAAAAATAATATTAGTTCAGAGCAGTGGTCCAATCACTCGACGTTAGTGAATACGAAAGTGTAGTCAGTTTCAAACATTCACATATCGAACAAAATCGCACATAAGCTGAATTTTATTTAATCTTGGAAAAAAAAAATGTTTTTGATACGTACATGGTTTCACCGTATAATATTTAGATTTATTTCAATCCACCGCATTGAAAACAACAAGTGAAACAAAAAAATAGTTATTCAATTCAAAACTATAAATCAAAAAAACCGTCAACACTGCTGTTCCATTACAAGCGAACTGCTTACACAATAAACTGGCCAGTGGGTGTTTAATATAAGTTTTCTGCTTTTACTTTTGTATGGTTTAAGTAACACTTTTTTTTCTAGGAACACAATTTAATTATTTGCTGAAAGTTTTCTCCGTTTATTTTTTAGATTTCAAACAGATCCAAGAAGTTAATGGTTTTACAATAAATTATAGTGTAATGAGCTAAAAATCTCAAAAATTTGAATGAAACACTCCAGTCTTGGCAAACCACGACACACTTAAAATTTTTATCCAAATACAACTATTTATAGTCAATATATTATGTGGTAATTAAATACATCGTTGAATTAAATTATAGGTACATCAACCGATCTTTTGTCAGTAAATACATAGTTAACTTATTGTACTTTACTAATTTTTATAAACATTAATGATGGTAAAATGTTTTGTTACAGATAATAAAAGATGTTCAGATAAATGATAAAAAATTAATCAATTCTTTCTATTTAATTGTTCAGTAAGACAGTTGAAAAAAATTTTTAAATATGTATTACTTACGTAACTATTCAACTAAAATTAAATTTATTACGTGTAAATTAACACTTGTATGTATAGGTTATAAAATGTTCATCTTATTACTGCAACAAGTTATAAGAAAAATAATACTTAGATAAGCTTGATTGATGTATCAATTTACACAGAAAATTAAAAAATTGATTGTTTCAATATCTTTATTATCTTTACTTCCGCTCACAAATTATTAAAATGTACAGTTTTTATTCATCACCAATTTTAGTCACCTTACGAGCTAGAATGACGTAGACAAAATTTCACAACAACTTTTTAATAATTTAGATACTCAGTGGTTTGAGAAATGTAGGTACCTACAATTGGTTTTACAATGACGTATTTTTATTTTTTTTATCTCCATAATATTTTAGAGCAGATAATTTTCTCTAATCTAAAATTTTAAAGGTAGTTTCTGGTAGGATTTTTAATCTATCTAATACTTTAGGGTTAAAATAGAAAATTTAAAATATACTTTTAAAATAATTGGGACTAAACGATAAGCAGGACAATAATGAAAAATAGGAATCTTTAAAAATAGGAACACTGTTTTTTGACAAAATCAAATTTGGTTACAACTGACCATTTTTTTCTTACTCTTTAATTTATACCAATCAACATAATATAATAATATTATGTATTGAATTTCATCCTGTAATTAGGTATAGTACAATTCATAGTTCACGAAACAATTACAAATACTTTTACCAATACATTTTTTTAAATAATATGGAAATGAATTATACCTATTGTGAAAGTGAATAACTTGATTTATTATTTCTTTAACATTCTTCTATAAATTATTCTTGATATTGATTCAATACCAATTATGAAATAATACTTATCAATTATGTTAATCTAATAGACTCTGTGATTCTCTTGTGGGTATTTTATGTACATTTGTAAAATGTTAAATGTTCATTTTATTTACTTGATGAAATTTCTATGGTAGTAGTTGAATGTAAAAAACTAATAGAAGTTATTTACATTAAACCAATTATTGTTAAAATATAATATTATGATAACCACTTTGAGTTCTACGACAACCAATAGCATAATAATATATTTATTTATATAATAAATAATTTTCACTTCTTTTACGAATCAATAGGTACCATTTAATTTACGCAAATAAATTACATTTTTGCACTTTCTTTTATGTTATTGTGTATGATAAATTTATGTTGCAGGTGTACAAACATATGCTTACGTCCAGCGTCGTACTATAATAGTGGACATTCCACACATTACGTTCCCTCGTGTCTTCAATAATCAAAATATATAAAAACACAAAACAAATATGCTTATAATTGTTGTGTGCCTTGATTTTTCGTATCTCTATAATTGCATAACCATTGGATCCTAATTTAATAAATTAAATTTCTGGCAGCTTTTTGGCGTAACACAATTAAATCAGTTAGTTACTTGTTTAGTGGTGAAAACATGCTTGATGAAGTCAAATGCGTAGTCGTTAGGCAATCGTGCACCTGAAATCTCTATCTTATTGTCATGAGATGGATCTCGTACAGATACATTCCCAGCGGACGCCATGAAAAAAACGCTAATTTTACTACTAATTAATTCACACCAAGTAAATTGTAAATTATTTACACATGTGCAGTGAAACGTGTATGACTAGAAGTGGGATACTGCGAAGTTTGAAATTCTCATCGACATTTTGTAGTAGGTACAGCGTGAGAAGTAAATAAGTAATAATAAGTATCCAGTATTTTTAATATTTCACAACCATTCATGCTTTACACTCACATCGCACTATACGTATATGCATCTGCTTAAAGAGCTATATTGCAAGAAATTGCATATATATAGGAACTTTGTGGGTAAGACCCCCTAAAATATATTTTTTCATATCCACCCCAAAATATAATATATTGGATAAAAACACCAAGAACAATATTGTATAGAATTGTACGAATATAATTTATACTTCAAGACAGTTTCTCAAATTTTACTATTGACAATATTGAAAGGTATATTGTCAGTTTATTAAAG
This sequence comes from Macrosiphum rosae, assembly GCA_016617965.1. NCBI lineage: Eukaryota > Metazoa > Arthropoda > Insecta > Hemiptera > Aphididae > Macrosiphum > Macrosiphum rosae. The sequence goes on along the minus strand of WHPZ01584243.1, from coordinate 25,683 downwards.
AACGAAGATTGATTAAAACTATATAAAGTTTAAAACTTATTAAATGATGGGCGATTTGTATTAAAACAAAATTTAAATTGTTTTGATGTAAATGTATATTTATTATAACAACTTACAAGTACATAAACTTAGATAACTTAGTAGAATGGTGTGGAGAATATTTTTGCATAGATTTTGTACAAAATATAATATGAAATTATACAAAAAAATAAATAAATATATCTTAGATGCTATGTAACTTAAAGTAGGTGTTAGTCTATATCTGTCTAAAGACATTCTTTCCATACCTATATTGGTATATTATATGTACTTATTTATGAAAATGATAGTCGTTAATATTATGGGGTTTAAACACATGAATATTCACTAGGTACAACAAGGAGTACCAGGTACCTCGTTACTGCAATCGAGTTTCGATTTCTAGACGGAAAACCCGATTTCATTTTTATTTTTATATCTTCTGTACACGACTTATCAGTTTGCGTGACAATTGTAATTGTATTCACTACGTAGTACGCTATTTGTTCTCAAAAAGTAGTTAGATTTTTTTTTTATTCATTTCCGCTTCCGTAAGAAATATATGAGATAGTTGTGTAGTTATTCAAAAATGCACTCCATAAGATAATAACGAATATACCTACTATAGACACTAACAGTATATTATAATATTATGTGGCACACATTTAGTCGTACAATAATATTTTAAAAATAATTTATAACTCATGTTGTTTCAAATAACCTATCATATTTTTCACTATGTAAAGTATATCATATTGTAAATGTGTATGCATAATATATTAATATAATATAAGTGTATATTTTTATTGAGCTTATACAAATTTACATCTCAACACTGTTATGCTCTGACGTGTTAAGTATGATTGGAAACCACCCGGAACAGAAACTTTCAAACATTTGAATGAAAATGCCTCTGCAGTTAAATGAAATAGAACAATTGGCTGAATTTGAATACGACGCTGCTGAAATATAAATCAAGCATTAAGATTTGTTCGTAAGCGACCAAAAAAATAAGCGTTGCCTTTTGATATCTCAAAGGCAATAATATGATAATAATATATGAGTATTTTAGAATTTAATTTCATACACATAATATTTGTTGGCAGTAGATTTAAATGTAGTATAATATTCAAGGAAACGTTTGAATATCACCCCTCAACAGTAAACATAATACAATATCATCCCCCTTAAAATTTAACTTTAAATTTTTAAATAAAATAAAAATAAGTTTTGATAATTTTCATGTCAATGGATAAATTACAGTAGGTATACCTATATAAAAATGATGTATTTATACTCGTAATGTAATATAACATTACCTTAAAGTTATTATACTAAGTTGATTTTATCCATTAAAAATACAATTAGTTATATAATCAAACTTATAAATATATATTTATAAAATTATATTATAATCTCTTAGCCATATTCATTTGTTTTTATAGGGATCTCATTCACTTATTGACCATAAATGGGTAATAATAGATATTTTACATTCTGTGAAACCAGACGAATGCTCAAGCTCACTAACTATTGTTCAATCTACCTTCAAAATAAGTAGAATAAAATTGTATATTTTCACTAATATAATTTAATTTTATGATATTGAATAAAATGATTCTGGAAAAATACCCGGAGCTCACGAATGACAATGACATAAGTGACATTGAAAAATGATTGCATACCGAAATTCAATTTACAATCGCAATAATAATGGAAAGAACATATAAAGCGACTATAACTCCGTTTGGTGTAGTAGTGTGTCCCAGAGGGCAACCCTTTAGGGAAAGGTGGGAAGTATGATAGTGGGCGGAACTGTGGAGGGAATAACATTTCAACAAAACGCGAATCGGTCAAAAACAGGAAGTGAACTTCCGGTTTTGAAGGCGTCCGGAGTCCGTTGTTGGACTGTGAAATAATAAATCTTCTAAGGGTAAAACAAACTCATCCTCGTGCCAGGAAGTACGTGGTGTCGGCGTTGAAATGATATGAGTATAGGACATAAAATGTATAATGCAATAACCACACGACTTTTTTTTACTTTTGGATTCTGGGCACAGCGATGAATATATTGGTCTTACAATGATACTTTTTTTTTGTGTGTATCTGTCACCTTTTGGAACAGTAGTCATTCAGTAAAAATGTTTTAATATTCAACTTTGAGGGCGATTTCTGGTAATAGTATAGCTACTTTTCTAGCAGAAATAATTTTTAAAATATTCTTAGAGATATTTTTTGATACGAAATGTTTAACTTTTTTTAGTATTTTTGATTAAAGTTGATAAGACATTTTTCAAGTCAGACATTTTACTTTACAGCAATTTAAATACATCGAAAATATTTATGCACATTTTTTTCATAGATTGTTGGTGTTCAAATTTCTATGATATTGGATAGTTATATTTTAACGATTTTATTATTTCGTTGTATTTATAATACATTAATCGTAGGGACTTTAAACCTACGGATAATATTATATTCCATACTCAATAACTTTTTGTTTAAATATTTAGTTTTGTTGAAAATTATTTGTACAACGTTTTACGGTAAGTAATAAATTATATGATATTATTATATGATAATTTACGACAAATATTTCTGGAAAAAATTAGATTAACATACTACTATTAGAGAATACATTTCTTACAGGTTTATATATATAATAAATATTATATACTAGCATAAAAATTTCAATAAAAATAAAGGCTAATAATTATAATATAATATATTTCTACTAATCATGAAAATAAACATTTCCATATATCGTATAATTTCGAAGACATAACAGTATAATAGGATAACAATTTATTTTAACTATACATTTCGTAATATTCATGTGATAAATAATTATAATTAACTGCAGCAGCATACCTATGAAGCATATTAACATTAGGAACATTTAGAAAAAAATCATATTATATGATACACACATCAACAAATCACAACGTTCAATATTTATGTACCTATAGGTAGGTTAGATACCTGGTACATGCCATATCCTATTGATATTATAATTATTAATCCTGTGTTTGTATTACAGTCAGAGATGTATGACTCAAAAGTTTCAAAAGTTTTCAAGTGAAACTTTTCATGAAATTTGAAAATTTTCAAAGATTTTTGAAATGAAAAGTATTGAAACTTTTCATTACCAGCCAAAGAGTGATGGACACATTATTGAAGTCAGGGACTGGAACCGTACCGAAATTGAAGAGTTTTGGACCGAAACCTTTTGGAAATCTTAGGGCCGAAACCGGATCGGAACCCTTAAATACATTTTTTTAAGAAATGAAACAGAAACCGAAACCTATATTTTGATGTAGAGGTTTTTACGGTTTTTTCGATTTTTTTCGGTTCCAAAATCCAATAAATATTTTATTTATGGTGCAACTGTGTAAGTAGGTAATAAGTTATTAATATGTTCATTTATTTATATAGTACTTTATTGATAAAAATAAAATAAAAAAAAGTCAAATAATATAAGGGTTAAAACCAGTGTCAACCGAAACAGAAACTTGATATTTTTAAAAGACCGAAATTTTGGGTTTTTGAAAACCGAAACCTAAACCCAAAACGATAAAATCATTAAGGTTCCAGTCCCTGATTAAAGTATTAATTTTATTTTAATAAATGAATTAATAACAGCTAACAAATCACTAATGACTATTATATAATTTAGTAAGGTGATGATATTTAAAGTATAATAAACAATTTTAACTGTGGAATAGATATACAAATCAAATTTCAGGTCTATAGGAGCAAAATGAAAAGTTTCAATTTTTTTTTTTTTGAAAAGTTTCATCGGGCCAGTAAAAACATGAAATTTTACATCTCTGATTACAGTATACTTGAGTAGCAATTAAAAATACATCGCAGGTAAGACACGTATGTTAATGAATTATAATATATTTAACCGTACCTATTTGATCTATATGTGAATATGATATACCTATGTAGTATGTAGGTTTGATGTTTCGTCATTTTACAATAAATTATTCAAGCCTTTTGAACCAGAATATAATAATAAATAAATATTTTAAAATTTGCAAAGATGTTAGTTATTATTTGTTTTTTAAAAGTTTAAAATTCTCATTGGGATTCTTAAAATATATGACTGCTGGATACAGAGGTCAGTTGGGCATTCACATAGTTACATTGTTTCACTCATCTCATAATAAATATCCTACTATATTACCTCCAATACTTGATAAAACTACAGATCAAATTACTTATAAGAATCGATATACAATCATTAAATTTGCCTACTTACAAATTGAAACATTTGAAGATTTCGTTTAAAAATGCCAACAATTATAAATATTTTGATTGTAATGTAAACAATATTAATTCAGAATATACATATTATGTTATTATGCCATTTAATTTATTTATGTACACTAATAGCCAAATTGAATACTTATCTTGAATAATTTCGTTAATTCATTATTTATTTGATTTATACCAAGTTTTACTCAAGGTTTTATTTGTTAAGTTAAAACAATTATAAAAATAGAAATTTCAACTAAACAATTTATAAAAAGATAATCAT
>WHPZ01584243.1:0-21069 GCA_016617965.1 Macrosiphum rosae | reverse complement strand
GTGATATGATTAATTTGGAATTTATTATAGGTACCTATTATAGGTCAATTTTTTGTTTAATATCATAGATATGTATATAATATGTCTTATACCTAGACTGACATACAATGATATTATATCGTTGAATTCAAATTTAATATCATCCATTATACAGTGACCCACTTGTAACCTACTGTACAGCAGAGCGACACCCACTTGCCCACCTTTTTTAAAACTGTTGTCATTAGGTATTAAATTACTAAATAAATCAACTTTAGGCGAGGACTAAAGACAATATCGTAAAACAGGGCTAAAATAGAGAAGATGACACCGACGACTGTGGAGAACGACCGACCGGTGAGCACTTCTTGTCATCCACCATGAGTCCAGCAAAATGCACCAAAGAATATCTGATTTTGACAAACTCAAATGCGCTAGAGGTGGCTATACTTACTGGTCGCCACACAACATAATATAATAGAACGCTAACCAAAAAATGTGATTTATTAGACTTTCTAAATTGATTGATTTATTTATTTTATTATCTAAGTATTGACCAATATTGTATTTATTTTAAACTGTATTAACATAATATTGTTATTGACATTTTTACGATCGGACACGACAAGAAGAATAAATCGACTCTTTGTTGAAGGCAACCTGTCTAACTTTGATATTTTCGACGGTAGTTTACCTGACCCAGACGCTCTAATTACTGATTACATCCCTATAATCAGTGTTAGGACTTATCTGGATCAATTATCCAGATAATTATTTTTTTATCTTTTATCTTATCTAGATAAATAAATATAAGTTATCTGAGTATTCATTTGAGATAAAAATGTAACTTATCTAAATAAATTTACAAGATAAATTTTTTGGTGAAAATTAGCTAGATCTGTTCCAAAATGTTTCATTTTTATTCCCATTATTTAAGGCACATCTTGTACTTAAAATTTAATTTAATTTAATTTCCTCAATAATGTTTATATTTTATTTTAACCTGTAATAAATATTATTTATAAAAATATTATTAACTAGGTGTGTATTGTTTTTGGTCCACTCGACACCTACTTTACAGCAGGGTGACTTCCCCCATTTTTGTTTATACTTTGTTACTTCCTTGAGTCCCTTGGATCTTATTGGTTCCTTATATAATATGTGTTGAAGATGATACACGACATGATATAATAAATTAAGTCGAAAATTAACATATTATATAGGCATGTACTTACATGACGGTACCTATAAATGTTTTTTTTTTTTTAAATTAGTTGTTTTAATTTTTATAATTATCTGTTATTTAACTATCTAGATAAAATATTTTTATCTTTTATATTTTTGTTAGATGAATTTAAATTGTATATCTTTTATCTATATCTTAGATAAAATTTAGTGTTGTTATATTTATATTTATCCAGATGATTTTTTTGTTATCTGTTCCTAACACTGCCTATAATATATTGACTTACTTAGTGAGTAACATTATCGTTTGTAACGACAAGCGTTGTTGTAGTCATCATACTCATGTTAAAAAACTTTTTTATATTTCTGTACTCGAGCAGTACTATACAGGCATATATTCAATAAAATAAATAAAATACCTGCACACCTATGTCATAACATTATCGTCTATATGTCAGTTATTACGTTTTATTATTTTAATTTTTTTAATTTTTTTATTACCTAATAACTATGAAATATATAAATATAACTATGCGAAAAAACTCAAAGTTTGTTATTTTAAGTTTCGAATTCTTGGCGAGCACATATCGTTTTTAGTGGTTTTTTAAAAGTTCATCCGGTTAAATATAACCTTTAACGTCTGTTTTTTATTATTAAATTCTCCTAATTATCCCATTAAACGTTGCTTTAATAACGTCTTACAACGGTAACACGACGGACGTCCGCAAGTGCCCGTCTCCCTTTGAACCTCATGTTATCGTGGTAGGAGCGATCTTAGTAACTTTCACCGACTTATTTTTAAATTTCAATTTTAAAATATATTATTAAATTATAAGTACCATATTGCAACAACCTGCGGGCTGCGGCCTACTAAAATTAAAACCAAATTGGGGGGAATGTCTGCTGTACAATTGTATAGGTGTCGAGTGTACCTTTAGTAGATAACGCCAATGGATTTGTTCAATTTGAATCCAATGATAATCCACACGTAAAACGGTTCTGGGCTGAGATCTTCTCATAAATCGAAACTTACTAAAAAAGTCAACAAGAGTTCGTAAGTCTGAAGTGGACGAGAACCTATACGGAGACGTTTCAAAACTGCCTGGTTCTAACTTCGTTTGTTAGTGTATTGTTGTTTCATCCTACCGATCATGTCTGATATTTAAAGTTATTTTACAGGTCTTTTACCACTATTTAATCACACAATATATCACATGCATAGGAGTTAATGGAAAATAAATAATTGATGAGCTCTCTCTGAGTACCTCGAAAATCGTGTCGTGATAGTTCTGTATATTCTATTTGACTTCAAAGTACCCATAGATACGTGAGATTTATTTTATTCAGCCATAACTAATTTTTCCGAAGGGCGTTGAAGCTTAGACAAACAAATTGAATGGTCGTCCAACGGTTTCAGATTGATCCCAAATTCAAGTTCTGAGCGAAGACCGCCTGGTGTATTCTGAAATTTACTAAAAAAAGTCGAAAGATCGTAAGCTCGAAGAAGAGGACCGATACGAAGGCCAACACTGCCTAGTACCGACTACGTGTTGTGTATAATTGATTTTACATACAGTACAAGCACATGTTACATATGCCTTGGAATTAACGGACAAAACACATCGATGAGGCATCCGTTACCATCTGACGATAGTCTGTCTGAGTACCGTGAAAAAAGTGTCGTCCATCACAAGTACGACAGTTCTGTGTGTTCTTATAATTGGTTTTGAAGTACTCGAATTAGTGCGAGACGTGTTATGTTCGGTCGTTAGTAATTTCGGCAAGCAATGGACGTCAAAGTCCAGACGGTGGAAATAAATCGTCGTCGAAAGGGTATAGGTACGTTATTTAAAAGACATTTAAACTTCTAAAAGTCCTACGACGCACTGCCGCCGAGCGGTTGTTATTGAAATTAAAAATAATAATAATTATCTGCACTTTATCGTAATTTACAAATGACATGTCCCCAGCTACTGCGTGTGTGCGTGTTGTGTAGGTATAGTTAGGTACTAACCGTAATTAACACAGGCGTATCAAAACGAAATTCGTGTTTAAAACACACGACGACGTTCGATTCCAATGTAAAATAAAATATATATATAAATAAAAAATATTACAACCGCCATTTAAAACTACGGTAGGTTGGTGTAATTATGTAAAAAGTAAAATACTATATTCGGCGGAAAAAAACAAAGGTCGCATGATATATTATTATAATTACAACAATATAAACAAGTAGGTAGGTAGGTAGCGTATAATTAATTTTCTGCTGTATTAATGACAACAGCTTTTGCCACCATATTATTATTATCATTTTTTTTTTTTTTATTGAGATGGGTAATTGTAACTCGTTACCCCGAATTCGTTGTTTTGAAATTGGTATAGTTTTTTACTCTGAATAATAAACTGAACTTACGTATGATTGTGTAATATAAAACGATGAAAATAATATTTTCAACTATTTACACTTAAGGTTTTTATGTTAAATATTTACATTTTACAGTCCTAAGTCTGTATTACATGGGATGAAAAATACCGTTTTTTATGCCTGGATACGATATGAGTATAGTACATATAGGTAGTTAAGAGTTAAAGAATAATATACATTATTGGTACCTATACGATTCGTATTAAAAAGAGTAGTGATCAAATGGAAAATACCTTTTTTTTCCACGGATAGAATTCAAGTAGGTAATTGTTATTAAATATAATTGGTACGCTTTTAGTATTAAAAAAATATGATTTAAATAAAGATTTCAAAATTCAGAATAGTCTGCACTCGGTAGCATTGGACACGTGTAGGTACTAATTAACCTTGAGAAATCAATATGACACAAAACGATTATTAATAATATTTAATAGAAAAAAACAATAGTTTTACGCATATAATATAATATTATTATGAAGTTAAATTTATTTCACTACATTGTTACACTTTAAAACTAGGTAAAACACGTTTTATAATTTTTCAAGTCTTTATGAGTTAAATATGTATAGATAGTTTTCGACTCATAATAATTTATGATTTTGTAATAAAATTATGACAATAATATTTGTAACCTATAAATATTTAACATCACACTGTCAAATATTTAAAGTCTGTATTAAACAAGATGGAAAAAACCATAGTTTTTCTTCACGAATACAATTATTCAAGTACCAAATCAATTGTTGAATATTATTGGTAGCTGTGCGATTAGCAAAATATCGTTTTTTCCACGGACACAATTCAAGTACTATAGAGCTTAGGCAGAGGTAATGTATTATTAAATATTATTCTTACCTATGCAGTTCGTACTAAAAAAAAATAGGATATCTATCCACGTTGAAGTGCCTAAATCTGCTTCTTTTTTCCATGTTATTATTTATTATTGATTTATTACTTAAACTGATTGTTCTAACTGAAACCGATGGCGTAGAGTATATTATATAATTTTGAGGGAAAAAAAGGATTTAAACAAATAGATGTAATTGCCTGTACTCAGCAGCATTCAAAACAGTGTGCTCTATATAAATTATGTACCCTCAAAATTAAAGAATTTTTATGATGCAAAACAATTATGAATAATTAACAGAAAAAAGATTAGTTGTATTATGTTTATATCATGAAGTAAATGGTGTCGGAACCGGTCATTTATTGAGGAGTACAGTTTATGTACAACGTTCATGTGTCTGAGTATGTAAATCGATATTAGTGTGAGTGAGCACAAGCAAGGGATTGACTTCAATGAATATAATATCGAAGGCACTATTTTGATGAACGAAAATGCTTTTATAGGAAAAACTCTCATGCCTCGTTGATACGTCTAATTTTGGTAATTTTTTTTTTTTTTTATCTGAAAGATGAGAAGTTTTTGCATTTCGGATCAAAGCCCGAATTTTTATTTTAGTTTAAATATTAGTAGAAAAATACTTACGAAAGAGAACAAATATTGTGCATTATTCAAATGCATAGATAAGAAAACATTTATAATCCAAGTCAGCTCTTGTCGGTAATAAAGTATGCATAGTTTTTTTATTCATAATAATTGTTTGTATGATTGTGTGGGTAATAAAACGATGGAAATAGTATTTGTTGTGTGTATGTTACGCAACAGTGTTAAATAATTACACTTTTTAGTCTTAAATTCGTTTTAAACATGATGAAATATACCGTTTTTTTCCACGGACACAATTATTCAAGTACAGGTACCGCAGATAATTTATTATTAAATATTATTGGTACCTATATGCAGTTCGTATTAAAAAAAAATACGATATTCACTTTTAAGTACCTCCGATGGGAGCCCGGTTCTCTCTGTCTTCTCTTTCGGTATTTATTATTATTTTTCCATCATTGAAATTGCTTATTGTTCTAATTGAAATTGATGGCATAGAAGCAAAATAGATGAAATCGTCTGTACCCATACCCAGCAGCATTACAAGAGTGAACTCTATGCCTATGGCCCTCAAAATTGAGGAATCGATATGACGCAACAATTATTATTAATATTTAACAGAAAAATCGTTAGTTGTATGCTTAATGTGAATTATATATTACAATACAAAGTTAATATGAACTAGCTAGGGATATTTCGGTACGGACATTATTAGACTTTGAAAGTAGGTTAAGGAAGCATTTATAATTCAAGGCTTTAGTCAGTGAATTTTAGTAGGTAGTCGAGTAAAAACAATTATGTAGCAACAAAGAAAACTTGGTTAAGCCATTAAGATATATGAGCTCACAAAAATGGGTTCTTCAGTTGCAGCAGCAGCAGTGTGGTCGCGTGATGCGGTAACTGTTCTAGAACAAAACAATTATAAAGTGTAAACATATTAGTCGTGTGTGTGTGTTTCGTTTTACTAGTCGAAAGCATATATATACGACAATTATTTTACCTATATATTGGCAATATGGGGGTAGGCGCATTCGAGCAGATTTAAAGCAATAAGGTTTTGAGGTGTAAAACATCAAAGTCAAATAATAATCGAGTTATTTCCGAGTACAATTAATATTTATTATTTCAAAATTATTTTCGCAAAAAATTTAACTATTTTTTCGTACATCCAAAGTTCCTTGTGTGAACATTATTATTGTTATTATTCGTGTATTTTACAACACGTCATGATACCGCCATTGTTGATAATTTTTTTTTTTTTTTTGGTTCTTTGATTCCTGTACAACGATTTCGTTTTATTATTATGATTTTCCGCTGCATGCTTACTTTATTAAATTAAAATATATGGAATTAATGTTAAAATGATTGAGTATTAACCTTTTAGTTTTGTACAGACATACCTATCTGCGCGCAGTGTGTTCAAAAGAAAAAATATTTGCTAAACAGGTGAGGCGTGTAAAATAATAACAAAAAAAAAAAAATAACAAATTGATCAAATTATTGTAATACTGTAATGGATGGGTTCCGCTAAGCCTACCATTACGCAGCTTCGGAGGAATATTAATAACATTCTTTCTCCAATAAAAATGTATAAAATTAATACAAAATTACCCTTTTGAAGCTATTTTTCCGTGAATATCTTCATGTGAAATAAAATCACGTTTCATATTATGGGTAGGAATTTGAATTCTAAAGTAATTATTTGATTAAATTTTTTTTGTTCAATAAGTTATTTTTATTTTAAAAACAATATTTTTCATCGAATTCATCCGTAGTTGATATCAAAACAAATACTTGGGAAAAATATCAGAGAGAAATACAATGCTAAAATGTTATACATATATATATATTATGTTGCAATAGGTAGTATTAATGAAAATAACTATTTTTTTCACATTAATTTTTTTTATTTTAGACTTTCTATAGGTCTTAGTACTTCCTTAATACTAATGTCACTATAAGCACTGTTTTATGTAGACATTGCTGAATTTTAATAAAGTATTAATTGCTTAGTAATTGTGAAAAAAATTCGATACTTACTTCATGTGTAGTTTCTTAGATACCAATATAATATAACCTACAAAGATTAATCCCGAAAATGTATTTCGTAACTTTCCAGTTGGTATCAAAAAATATTAATCGTAAAAATCTGAAACAATCTAATACTGTACTTAATGCGATTTTCAAAATAATAAACTAATTTGAAACTATAATTTGTAGGTATTTAACGTTTCTTAATTTTATATTTCTTTATAATACTTGTTGTCAAATATTTTTGTGCTACTTAAAAATCATATAATTTAAATACATGATCTGTCATAGGAGTTATAATTATAGAAATTCGAAAATACCTCAAACTATAATATGGACACTATTTTAGATTCTGAGCTGAGCGATGAAGAGAGTGGTTTTACAATGCTGTTTATTTTTTTTTTTTAGCCTGTATACAAAATTTCTACCAGAAGGAGTGCATTGATTTCAACATATAGCATCTTATATTTTAGCAAATTGGATCAAGATGGTACTGTGAACATTTCATTTTTCGATTATTGCATGCCAAGGGAAAAACTGTCGACGAATTTCGAAAAACCGCTAAAACGAGATTTTAATTTCTAAAGCTTTGTCCATCACTATAGAAACGAATAAAAAATAATTATATTTTAATAATATTAAAATATTAATTTAACTTATAGGCTATAATAAATAATAACAATATGAAATATGCAGACTAACAAACCGTCTTCGTTTTTCTTATACAACGATGTCATATATCATTGAATTCAAGTTTAGTACAAGCCATTATACATTGACCCACTTGTAACCTACTGTACAGCAGAGTGATATCTACTTACCTGATTTCTTTTTAATGATGGTTTTCTGCACAAAATGTAATAAATTTGATCTATTTTTATGGTGTATTCGGATGTATTTTGGATATATATGTATAATAATATGTGAAACTTCGCTCATCAAAATGAAGTTTTTAAAGCATAAAATATATCGTTCAAAATTATCTGGTCTCCACATTTAAACACCCCTCGAAAATTTGAAAACAACTGGCTAAAATTATGTTTTAAAATTCGCTTCGAACCAATTAGACTGTATTTTTAGTCCAAAAATGAGTCCATTGATAAATTACTAACTTATAGCGTAGAATTTGATTTCCAATCCATGATATAGATGATATTATATACCTACCACATACATTATATATATTTATTTATTCAATTTTTTCTTCAAAAAATTAATTCAGACTACCGTATTACTAATTATTGTAAAATACATTATTTAAAGCAATACAAATATAATATGTAGATATACTTATATGCATATCCTTAGAGATGAAGGCTAACGATTTCCAACACGTCCGTTGACGGTGACCTAAATAACCTCGATGTAAGATCAAAAACTAACTATACTGTTAAAGTTATAGAATACAGGCAGTGAGCAGAGCAACTTCTCGGTTTTTGTTTTATTTTAATTTAGACCGTTTTTGGTATGATCATAAGAAGAATTACAGAGAGAAAGGTGAAAAACAACGTAATTAATATACGAATATCAAATGCGAAGAACAATAATATTTTCAGCAGTCAAATCCTCGTGATGCACTTTTCGCCCTTATATTTTACAAGTAACAGTAACAATAGTTCATGTTATGAAACTTTAGACGACATAGTTTTACTTTAATAAAAGTTATAATATTTATTTAGAAATTTGCAAAAGTTTTTTTTTTAGCCTTTTATGAAGGTCCACAGTTGTGTATACTTTGCCTCAAAGTTTTCTAATATAATAAACAGGAGTGGAGTTGTCAAAATGTAACTTTTCATCCGTGGACCTCGTTGTTCGATACTTACGAAATACCCTGTCATAATCTCGAAATCGTTCGAAAGGAAATAGCATTGTATTTGTAATCCCGGTAAGTTCGAGGTTATCGGGGCTTACGGTTTTGATGCGAAATGCACAAATATAATAACATGACAATTTACAAGGTGTAACAGAAAGACTTGAAGAAAAAAAAAATTATGCTACTTAAGCGTATGACAAAAATATTGTTAAAACTATATTATTAGTAAATAATTTAAGAAATATACTCGTGTCTGCGAATTCCCCCCAAAAAAAACTATTTTGAAAAAAGTTATTACGTTCTACATTAATTTAATCAATAAAATATTGATATCTTAGTAAGTTCTAAAAAATGAACTTCTTGACTTAGGTAAATGTTTTTACTATCAAAATTGTTCTTCTTATTAGATTCACTAATTTGCTATTTAAAAAAAAAAAATGTAAATAAAATTTTAATTTTTTATTTTCAGTGTTAAAAAATAAAAATATTTTTTTTTGTATAATAAAATATGTTAGCGCGAGTGACTGAAAATTATATATAAAAAAATATATTTAAAATATCTATGTTCTGTTACACCTATTACACTCTATACATATATATATATATATATACTCTGTGTTTTATTTTCGTAAAATCCATGTAATAAGTAGGTATAGGTACATAGGTGGTAGATGGTACTTAGGTGTACATCATATTATTTATGTGGCAGTTAAAAAAAAGTAAATATTTTTCCATTTCAACAACGAGTTTTCGTAAATTGTAATGTACACTTAATTTTGAAACTGAAGTTGTGTGTTATTCATGAAGACTACAGTCCCTCGTACCTACTTTGGGAAATTGACGATTTGCATAACACACAAAACAGCCGAGAGGAAAATATACGAGTTAACACGATTACCAGAGCAGACCACTGCTCTGGTTTGACAAAATAGAGTATACATAATATTATAATATTTTCGTAATGATGTGATACGTGTTGTTACGTAATGTTATGTTCGAGTTATTTCTTTTAGACATTTTCTATTATTTTTAATAGTGCTGATACCCTTTGTGTATAGTTTTAGGGCGGTTTTATTCGTATAACATTATGCCTTGTGCCCTTGACATTTGTGTGATAAGTGTGATAATATTGTACCTAGGTATTCGTCGTATAATAATCGTCTACTCACTATTTACGAACAATATTAATGAAGGATCGGTTGTATTTAATTTCCATTTCAACAATATTATAATCATAGTTTCGTAATGTTTAACAAACCGTATAAATTTAAATTAATATGTAGCGACACGAGTCTGCAGTAATATATTTCGCTTGACGAATAACAAATAATTGTAATATTGCAATGACTATAATATTATAATATTAAAACGCATCCACCCGTATACAACAGCTGAAGTTCTTATTATAAGTTTGAGAAAACGAATATATTTTCACCCTGCGATTAAAAGTTGTATTAATCATCTCTTTAATAATTATTATTGAAGAGTAGTTCATATCGTCTAAGACTCCTTTATTGAAAACAAAAGTAAGGCAAACCCGAATATCAATCCAAGCGTGGTGGCTCCCGGTGCCAATTATGTAATTTTTTCCAAAAAAATAAGCTCTAATAACGATCCTGTTTTGTAGAACCAATCGAATAAGATAATTTTTTTTTTTAAACAAATGAGGGGTAATTTTATACTACATGCCACATAATATTGAATTTCGTTTTTCAATATTTCAATCTCAATCTTTATAAGACGTCTTCAAAAATAATACAATTTTATGCATTTTTACAGATTATAATATTACACCTACCATTATTTGAAATAATGTAAAAAACGGAGTTTAATGCAGCCTGTAAGATGTTTTCTACTTTCAAACAAAATAATAGTAATCAAAATCCTATTATAATTGAGGTGGCAGCTAAAATATAAAATATAATTTCAAAATTGTATAGAATTGAGGAAAATTTTAAAAACCGTCACGGGTCCCTTTATTGTATATAATATGACTAACTCACTTATCATACAGGTACGCTACATTCAACGTGTATAACTGGTAGGACTAGTCTTAGATAAATAAAAATAATCTGTTATAGACATCACGGGAAAATACATGAGAGACATCAACGCAGAATAGTTTAAATATTGTAAATTACTGACTCGACGCACACAGAACACAAGCAAATTACATTTTATAATTCAACATTTTTTTTTTTTTTTAAATTCTAAATTTGAAGATAGAAAGATTTTAAACACAACTTTTTAACTCTTACAACGTTATGAATGATGGTCGGTTAGCCTCCATTAGTATTTTTAAAAGATCTTAATGACTGACATTGTAATATATAGATCATGATTTATAATAACATTCGAGATATACGTTTAGATCACGCATGAAATGTGCTTGGTTATAATTTCGCTTGACAAATAATAATATTGTAATAAGTAATGAGTATAATAGCTGTGGACTATCAATAATATTATAACATCCAAACGCATTGAGCCGTATCCAATAGTTGCTACTTGCTACCTGCTAGTCATCATATAATGTGCTAATATTTCACCCAGTTGTTAAAATTAATTTTAATCATATCTTTAATAATATTTATTTGGTAGTACATGTCGTTTAAAACTCTTTTCTTGAAAACAAACTTAATGCGTACCAAAATATGAATAAAATATTTAATCGTACATGACTCACGTTATACCGGTACTCTATGTTGAACGTAGTCGGTGTATGACCGGTACGAACAGTCACAGCTAAATAGAATAGAAATATATTACAGACATAACCAGAATAATATGTGTAAGAGACATAAGAGCATAATAGTTTAGTATATTACTGGCTCGGCGAACACGCTGAACACAAGAAAGTGACCTTTTATAAGTCGTTTTTAACAAAGTGTAAAATATAACATTTCAGAGATTTTAAGCACAACTTATTTTAAAGTCTCGAAACGTAATAATATCTGATAACTGTGATATTATATAGATGGTGATGTATACTAAGAGTTAAGATATTTGTTTTGTACTAATAGTTTATATTATAAGCTAACTACAAACTATGCGATAATTTTTAGATTCTGAGTGGAGCGAGGAAGCTAGTGGTTTTACAATGGTGTTTATTTTATTTTGTTTTTTTTTTTTAAATCATGTATACAAAATTTCTGCCAGAAGGAGTGCTTTGATTTCAATATATAGTACATTATGTCTTAGTAAATTTTATCAAGATGATACTTTAGAGAGGTCAATAGAATATGCCTCGGGAAAAACCACCGACAATTTACGAAAAACCGCTAAAAATGCGATTTTAATTTCTAAAACTTTGTGTATTAAAAAAAAAAAAAACGAATAAAAATTATAATATTATAATATTATAATATTAATTCAACTTACCGGCTATAATAAATAATAACGATATAAAATATATCCAGACTGACAAATCGTCTCCGCTCAGAATCGTTTTTCTTATACAATAACATTATATCATTGAATTCAAGTTTAGTAAAATCCATTATAAATTGACCCACTTGTAACCTACTGTACAGCCTAGCGACATCTACTTACCCACCTTTTTTCTGTTCATGATGATTAGAAAGACAGACAGTCAGACAAACATTAATTTTTTTATACCTATGCAGATTATCATATTAAATTATAATATATTTTTTTTTTAGACTATAGAATGTTTTAACAAGATTAACTGAAAAACCTTTAAATGGGGTTTTTTTTTAATTATACTATTTTAGACTGTTGAATCTAGAGTAACCAGAAATGAAAAAAGAAACATTTAGCCTGCAGACCGTGGTGACTTTTAACGGTTGAAAGTATAACATCAAAGGTAATTGGCATTAATTAGTCTGCGTCCGTCTATTATTATAATATTATGAAACTTTCTTACTCAGTATTTGTAATCCTCCTCTTCAACTATCGCACATTCCGCGTCCATGCATTTTGATAGCCACAAGAGGAAACCGTATCCGTAAGACTTAAAGTCAACTTGATATAAAATTAAATGTTTCGAGTTCATAATATACCGTTTACTTCGGCACAGTCCATTTTTCTAACGAGACCTTTTAACTTATGTTTTGCCGACTGACGGAAATTGTGTGGGCACAGTTTTTGTCGAACGATCCAAATATCAAATCCTCGACATGTTATCCTCGTTGTAGAAAATGTTCCTGGCGTTCATGACCCAATCGCCTTCCAGAAGTTTCGAATTTCGTCTGTGGGGGGTACCTACTCGTCGGAGGGACACACTGGCACCGGATGGCCGAGTCCCATTACGAGTATCTCGACTTGGGTAGTTTGAATGTTTCTTCAACTTCAGCCAATAGTCGAGAATTTGGACGTCACGACTGTCGATGGAAATGCGTGGCACATGGTAGGTATAAGAAATTAAGGATCACGATCAAATATCATAACAATTATTTATATATTTAAGCTTGACAGCCGAAAGCCCATTTAGGATATAGGTAACGGAAGCAACATAATCGATTAAGTGGGTGGAGGTGGTGTCTGGATTGGCCTGTATCGGTGAGAGGTTTATTTTCAGGTAATCAGTAACGGCACATATAACGGTAAAGTGAACAAAGGAATTTCACGGGTAGGGCGAGCTGGAACTCTAAAGTGAATGTGTTGAAGGAGAGAGAGAGAGAATCAATTTTATCACATGATATGATATTCTGAACAAATGTTAAGTCGTCTGCAACACGGCGACCGACTGGTGATAGTAGGTTCGAGTCGTGGATCACTAGGGTATACTCATGACTTCATGGGTTGGCGTTATTCAACTTGAACCCAGCGAAGCTGAGAAACTTGTACTGCAGACACGCTGGATTTGTTGCAGCAGTGTACCATCAGGTGAGGATTCCACACCACATAACCATACCAGTAGCTGCGCCTGATACTTTTTATTGGGAGGGCGATACCGGGCCAAGTTTTTTTCTGGTGGGGAATTTATGTACGGATACTCGATCACAAACTAATTAGTTTATGGTTTTGAGTAAGTATATTATGCTTTATTGCTAAATGTGCAAAAAAAGCATATTTAATTTGAAAACAACAAACAAACTAAATATAATATAAGTTAAGTCTATAAACTATTTTACAAATTATAAATAATGATTTATCTAATATAATCAGTGATAACTGATAGCATAACAAATTAATGAAATGCCAAATTTAGAATGCATTTTCAGACTATATTAAAATTTTCAACATTCAACTATAGGGGAGGGGCAAAATCAAATGTAGGGGGAGTGCTTTGGATGAAATCAAGATTGCAAACTTTACCATAGACGGAGATAAGGACGGCACCATTAATTGAATAGGATAATAAACGAGGAGAACGGTGTCTAGTGAAGGACATACAAAAATTTACATTTATCAATGTTAGGACAGATAATACAATATTTACAGCCCACTTAACAAATCTGTCTAAGTCCTCCTGTAAGTTTATGCCGTAGTCCTGGACATAAATTTTAAGAAAGATATTTCTAAAAGAAATATAGAACAATTTTAATAATAATTTGACAAAATATTATCATCCGTATTCCAGAAATTTTGTCTGGAGTTGGACCGAATTTAAAACTGATTTAAAATGCCCTACGTTTTATAGTAGAAAATAATTATTTATACTCCGTTCCACTTACCATCCGTGTCATCTTTTCTGAGTATTACTAACTTGACTATTCGAGCATAAAATTCAAACATGTCAGCTAAATTATTTTTGGGATGTCCCTTTGATGTCGAACTGTCTTTTTTGATCGAATTACTTATTTTTTTTTTTCTGTTGACATTTATAAAAGTTAATTATGTGTGTATGTTTAGCTTTTTATATTGTAATTTTTAGTAAATATCAGGATTGAAAAATTGAATTTGATGGCTGTTTGTGAATAATTTAAAACAACACCTGTAGTTATACCTTAGCAATTAAATATTATTTTAAAAACTGAGTATTTACTGAGTCATTTTTTTTTTTTGTTTGGTTTGCATTTCAGTTATGTTAGAAAACTTGGAATAATTTTTAATTATGAATAAATTTGATTGAAAGTCGGATATACATAGCCGGTTGAATAGTAAATAAATTGTTTGTTTTTCATCTTGTTATGTACACTCCGTCATTCGGGAAAATTGAAATGTCACAACGAAAAAAAAAAAGAAGCATCAAACCTCACTGAACTCGCTGCGTTCATTTAGCATAAATCTTTTGCAAATTTGTATTATAGAGAATTATTTAAATCATTCTAAATGTAAACGTGGAACGCATGAAATTAAAAATAAACAAACATCCAACGACAGTACAATTTTGCTGTTTTAAATGTTTACTTTTGTATTTTGGTGGGTATATTAAGCCGAATAAATGTAAATGAACCTCTCCGCGGATTTCAATGGTTACGTGTCGTTAAATATATAATTTACAGAATATTTTATTTCGTGGCCATTTATTCGTATAATACTATAACGTTCGAATCAAAAAGAGTCTGTCGTCTAAAATGTAGAAAAAATAAAATAAATATTTTTAATAATCGCTATACGCCTCATGAACCTAAGTCGAAGTTAAAAAGTCAGTTTTTTCTGTTCACTGAACCACAAATGTCACTTTCATGTCCAAAATCAAATTTTCAATTGCAATCCGTTAGTATTATTATTATTTTATCCAACCCTCTTAAATTATGTTCATAAACATCGTTCAAATTCAAATAAAACAAAATGAAACGTTTTGTTTAATAATAATATATTTTATTATTTTATACGTCGTTATTCTTTAGAATATGCACCCTTGAGAGTTCAAATATTTTTTTTTAAACATTAATCGCACTCAAATAGAATAAGAAAATGATTATTATTAATGCTTTAAACAATGTTTAATGGCCGGGACTTATGAATGTTTAAAAATACTTGTGCACTAACTGTATTTGAAATACGATTTAAAACAAAAAAAATAATTCCGTGAAATATGTATAATATTGTATATACTATATAATATTATTGTAAGTATTACCATAAAAGCGTGTATGTAATATGTATACCATACAAATTAATGATATAAAATAAATCGCTAAAATTTAATGACTGAAGTCCTGACTTGTTACATTTTATAATACCTAACGTAATGAAAATACTTTAATATTATTTAAAAAAAAAATTTAGAAACGGAAACAAAATATATACAGATATAAAACGTGAACGTTACTTAACTCATATCATTAATATCAACACCATAATAATAAAGTATAACTAACGTTGTAGGTATTGTTGTGTGCCAGAAACAAACAAATTAAATCGAAATCGTTTAATCATTAATTTATTTAAAAGAAACAATAATTTACACTACGAAGAGTATTATTTAATGTATTTCAATTTTTTTACACACGAGACATGGATAATATTATCTCTTTTCGATTATTTGATCAATTTACAATCAGTAATTAGTGTACAACATAATTATAATGAAAATAATAAAATATCTCGAAATCAAAAAGAAAAATGTTGAATTCGATTTCAATTCCACTTGCCGATACCTCTTTGTATTTTCTGATTTAAATTTAAAATTGATTGTATTATAGTTTGATGATTTTCATATTGATGCACAATATCGATTTAAATTATAATTGTATTATTATTTTCGATTAGATTTTGAACAACATTTTTCCATCTTTTCGATTTAAAATATCAGTTTCACGATTTTACGATTTCAATTTTGATTTCTAACTAAGAGAAACCTGTCGACATTTTCGGTTCTGCGTAACAGGTATAAGAATACGATATATAAACTATTTATTATTTACATATTGACAATATTAAAGAACTATCGGCCATTATTGAATTTTAAATTTAATTTTTTTAAACTTTAAATTGTTTCGTATGCAGAATATTATAAAAATTATATTTGGTATTTCGTCATAAATTCACCGTTGATTTAATGTATCTTTTGATTTTAATATACGATTGATATATCATAAAAAATGTTTAATTTTGATATCACTTTTGATTTCTTAGATGATTTTTAACGATTTGTATCGATATTTAAATCGATTTCAAACCCCGATTATTAATATTATTATTATTATTATTATTATTATTATTATTATTATTACTCACCGTATAAACAAACTAATTTTTATTAATCATTGATTTATAAAAAAAAAAAAACCATATGACAAAGGAAGAACCTGTATGAGTCGTATTGTCGGTTTCAATTTTATCCCTAACTCGGATTATGTCATGAATTATTTATAATACAAGCCTCAAACAAAACTAAATCATACCTATTAAAAATACAATTGGAATTTGTGCAGTTTCGCAGAAAATATGTAAGTACATATATCTCATCTCAAAACTTTGAAATAATTTAGGAAATAAAAATATTTTTTCAACTACGTGGGAAAATATAAAATGAAAAAAAAGAGAAGTATAAGAATTTTAATTTTTCTTATATTCCAAACATCTTTAAATTAAAAATTGACCGTTTCGTTTAAAGTGTTTCGTAATTATATATGGTGTCGTGTAATGAATCTCTGAAATATTCGTTCATAAATAATAAGTATGGGTACTTTACTTGGGACAAATAAACATCTCGTTATAAGAAATACTACTAAAAGAAAATTCTTAAACTGTTATCTATATCGTAGAAGTGTTATATTATACAGAACAGTGTTTAGTATTTATATTTTCTTAGCATATTATTACTGTCAGCACTGCAGTTTTACCAATTGAATAGAATTCTCATTTTCTTTCATAATCCGCACAAAACGTAGAGCTCAAGTATTTTGATCAATATCCTAATTTAAAACGTCCATTTTTAATAATTAAAATGTGGGTATGTGGATGTCACTCTGCTGTACAAAATAACCTACTTTAGCAGAGTGGGTCACTGTATAATGGTTTGTACTATTTTTTAATTCGATGATATAATATCATTGTATAAAAAAAACGATTCTGAACGGCGACGGTTTGTCAGTCTAGATATTTTATATTGTTATTATTTATTATAGCCTGTAAGTTGAATTAATATTGTAAATTACAACAAAATAACTAAAATCGTTATTTTTCTGCGTTCGTATGGTGATAAACAAAGCGTTAGAAATTAAAATCCCGATTTTAGTGGTCTTTCGTAGTTTGTCGGTGATTTTTTCAGTGGCATTAAATAACTATTGAGAAAAATGACCCCTCTAAGCACTATTTTGATCCATTTTGCTAAAAGATAAGATACTATAATAATTATGTGGAAATCAAAGCTTTCCTACTGGTAGACATTTTGCTTAAGGATAAAAAATAAATAAGCACTAGCTTCCTTACTGTGCTCAGAATAAAAATTACTATACTTAAAATAGGTAGGTACGGCAGCGTCTAAGAGACTTTTTACATGCCACAATAATACTAATTTAACAAAAGATGGCTCTTTTTTTTTTAATAAATTTACTCAATACTATATTTTGTTATGTTTGCATGTCTAGTTTCTATATTATATTGATGGTAAAAAAATTTATAAATTTGATATTGATAAATCTTTTTATTTTTTTAATTTTAATTAACTTGGCCCAAATTGACAAAATCATGAATAATAATGATAATAATTATTATAATAATATAATAATTATATCACATATTTTTGTAGGTCATGGGCGGTGTACATCACTGAAAAGTTAGGATGTGTCCATATTGTAAATTCTCAAATAGATATCTAGAAAACGGTCTGATTGCAAGCTGTGAGGAAAAAATTATGTGTGACAGAGAAGCTTCAAATATAGTGTTCTAAAAGACCAAATATAAAAAAAAATTCAAGTAGTGTATGTCCTTGAACTATGATGATGAAATGAGTTTTTAATAGAAGGTTAAGTTGCTGCAAGTAGTTAATAAGGATTTCATCCACTTAATTAGAAGTGATTCTAATTGTAAAAAGATTTCAGAATATAATATACATGCGTAAATGGATTGGATCGGATAAAGTCGTTTGAACAGCACAGTGTGATGATTAACTTCGCTTAAGTAAAATTAATATTATTCTTAATATTGTATAAGTAACATATTTTTGATATTCTAAAGCTGTTGTTGAAGGAGTTTTTCCCATTCATCCCATAAGGATGAAACATACTTTACAAAATATGACCTTGGTAAACGTAAAGTGATAATAGTTGGGCACTGAGGAGTCTAGTGTATTAGATAAAACTTCAATATCAACGGTCCAAAAACAAGTAATTCTGTAATGTTTTCTGGGACAGATTAAGTTCTCATGCTCTGACGTTTCCCTACATAATATAAGTCTGACTTATAAATCTGAACATATATTTCCAACATAGACAGCGAAGAGCTGAATTCAAAAGGACGAAAAAGGTGGTTGATTTGATATAGTTCGATCAGTTTTTGAAATTTTTTTTTTTCCAAATAGTTGATCTTTAATTTAACACTCTAGACCTCCACACAAAAGTCACGATTTGAGACGATATATTTTCTTTAACTAAAACTAACTAACCTAACCTTACAATTATGTTACTATGGTGTATAATATATCACCTTGATTATTAAAACATTTTGTTAGTTGAATAAAATACTGAAAGCCTGATAAGGTAACTACTTTAATTTGTACTTAAAAACATCAAAATTGTGTGTTGTATCATACTACAAAAACACTGTGTTCTTTGACATAGACGCTATAAACTGTAAAATATCAGTTACTGAACAGATTTCTTTGATAGGTATGACTTGAAATTTTTGTGGAAAACTATATTTTATAATACATTTTGATCCAAATAGAATGTTTACAGCGTTAAATGAGTTTTGAACTAAAAATAAATATCCGGCTCAAGATTTGCCATTTTAAAAGTAACTCAGAGCAGCCGTATGAAAAAAATAATATAAAATACATGTGAGTTGGAACAGTACTTTGATGGTTGTTTATATTATATTTAAAGTAAGACCAAACTTTTGCCACAGAAATCAGACTTTAGTTTTGAAAAAAAAAAAACAAGACTCAGATTTAGTTACGTATGGTTCACAAAGCCGTTTGCTTTTAATGAAATTGTAGAACGATTGTTATGTTTAATGAAATTGAAAATCGAACTTTTTAACAGAATAATTGAATTTCACCGTAGTCAGTGTTCGTAAAAAAATTACTCGATTGAATTACCAAAAATAATGAAAACAAACAAAAACAATACGATTCCTGGCATTTCGTTTATATAACGCAGCAGTGCGTTTATAAATGTATCGAATTTCACTTGAAGTGTTTGCTTTATTGTTGTCACCAATATACCATTAGAATCGACGAAACTTACTACGTTGTTTTGCTAAACCCAGTTAAATCTGATGATCGCATCGAGGGATGCTAACTTATTTCGTCGGATGGCGGCAATGGATTAGTGGGGTAGATAGTTTTCTACATCCAGAAATTCGGAGACTATTATATTATAATGTTGTTATTCGTCAGAGTGATGAATTTAAAAGAGTAAAATATTTAGATATACTTTGGTGCATGATATTAGGATAATAATGTGTGAATTTGATAATGTTATCTTTGAACAATTGCAGTTTTATTTTTTTGGTTTCACCTTATGTAACGAAACCAGGGACTGGAACTGAACCTAAAAGAACCGGAACCTTTAACATTTTAAGAACCTTAACCTTTATTTTAATATATAAATTACAAACAGGAATTTTTACATTATACAGGTTCTTTTATGTTCTAAAATATAATAATTTTATTTAAGATAAAAAAAAGAGTATCTACAATCTGTAATATATAACAATACAATTAGTAAATTTTTTTTTTATTATTATTTTGATGTTTAAAGTCCGGCGATTATGGCCATTAGCTGATTGCAAAAATTTTGTCAATTATTTTTATTAAGCAACATGAATAACATTTCTTAGAGTTCTCAGATGTCCACTTATCACAAAAGCTTTAGGTCAATATTACTTTTTCCATACTTTTGTAAGAAAATTACATACATAGGTACCTATTATCTATAAATACAAATTAATAATAATAATAATATTTATTTAATGTTCCTACTAAAAATTAGCTGGAACCAGTACCTTTATTTTTTTTCATCAAAGAACAAGAACCGAACTGGAACCATTATTTTATTTTTGGAGAACCTTTACCGGAACCGATACCGATAAATTCAATAGGTTCCAGTCCCTGAAGGAAACAGTTATTTAAATTATGTGTATTAAAATTATACGTAGCTAATA
>WHPZ01584239.1:0-19355 GCA_016617965.1 Macrosiphum rosae | reverse complement strand
AGAAATTCATAAAAATTTTTCTTTTTAAATCTAAGATATGAAAATGTAATACAAGATTTCTTATAAGATTTCCTACATTTATCAAAAAAAAAAATTCTATAAGAAATTAAAATTAAATTTTTATGAGCGTTTGAAATTCAAATTTGCACAACATTGGATATTCACTCGATTTCTCATGTGGCGATTTCCTTATTTTGTTGTAATTCAATTTTTTTAGTTTTTTTTTCTATAAATATCAATAAAGTTTTATCTGTTGGGCCAAAAAATGTAAAAAATTAATACAAGGCTCCTGATATATTGTTACAATAGTAATTGAAAAATATTAAAAATACATAGGCACAATTTTTTTTTTTAAGCATTTAAAGATCGCATTTTGACAAAATTTATCAAAATCTCGAAAATTATAAATCATCGTAATTAATAAATTATAAAATGTTCAGTTTGTATAGCTAAGGATTGAAAATTTAAAAAAAAGATTCTCATAAATAGTTCATACTGTAGCCAAAAAATCTAAAAAATATATGAGCACAGTTATTTTTTACAGACATTTTAAATCCAAATTTTGACGAAATTACATATTAAAATCAATATTAATGACCTTGGTTTTTCGTTGTAATTTAAAAATATTATTCAGGGATATATGATACCTAATGGATATTGTGATATGATTAATTTGGAATTTATTATAGGTATCTAGTATAGGTCAATTTTTTTTTTAATACCATCGATAAGTATATATGTCTTATACCTAGACTGACATACCGTCTCTACTCAGAATCGTTTTTCTTATACAATGATATCATATCATTGAATTCAAATTTAATACCTTCCATTATACCACTTGTAACCTACAGTACAGCAGAGTGACATCCACTTACCCACCTTTTTTTTATTTATAATAAGCATTAGACATAGTGCATGTGTCTGGCACACACTATTTCTATGGAAGTATAATATATGTCATTTTTGTTGTCGTTTGTTACTGGAAGCTTTCAATAAAACCATCTAAAATATGGAGTGCAGAACACATCATGAACTCCTGACTGTTACTGGTCGCATCTCCGAAGTTGATGTTTAAATAACTATGCTATAGCTCTCAGCTTGGGTTCCTAGTATTGAAGTTTTAACTTCAAAAGGTTTTATACTTATCAGTTGGACATTGTATACTTTATCTAATCTGTCATATACATTCGAGTTAGTGAATAATATTAAGCGGTTGGTACGGTATAATGACTTCGACATACCTTTAGAAATATTCTACGCATCGAAATAAATTAATACAATGTTAACAATAAATAATAATTTAGGAGATATCGAAGTTCTATTATTTTCAAATATTGTGTACACGAATAAATATTGAACTTTATTTGTTACAAATGTAATATTTTTTATTATTTCTATAATAATGATATTAACAATATTTACACATACAACAACATATTATTAATTGGCTACAAAGGGGTAACATGAAGGAAATACATAATATTTTGAGTTATGACTATTATTGTGTTGGAAGAAGCCACTCAGTTGACACTGTAATGATTAAGAATTAAATTAATTCAATAATTAATTTGTTTTTTATTGCACATATAATTCAATTTATAAGGCATCAATTCTGAGAAATAGCTCAATAATCATCGAGTAATATAAATTATGATAACCTACTTCGCAAAAAAAAAAAAAAATGTAAATTTCTGAATATCTTCGCCAAATACCCCCTTTCTCCACGCAAACAACATTTTACTGATACAGATAGTAGGAAAATGCTATTTGAAACAATAACTGTATTTACAAAAGGTAAAACATATACGTTCATGTTTTCTTTTCTTTATTTATTTTATTCCACACCTGTACTGCGTGAGTTCGCCACCAAGTCACACACATCAGAGATAACCGGGGAATTATAAGGGATCATCGGTTACATTTCGTGAATTTAGTTTGAAACCTACACACGTGGCGGTGGGTGCAATGGAATTAGGGACAATAAACACAGTATATATATACAACATTATGTGTGTAAATACCAAGCTGATATTTGTAAGGCGACGTATCCCGTTCGTTTCTTACACCTCCCTCTCACAGCAATCCACCCTCCACCCACATCATTACGAACCCCTATGACGAATGATAATCTTATTCGCCATGTAGGATGGAATCGGTGTAGACGATTCGACACGCTGGCAAATACCGAACAAAATATAGTTCAAAGACGTATAGTCTGTTGTGGGTGTAGGTTTTTTTTTTTAATCGTTCAAGGTTCAATGATAAATTGCTCCGCATGGACGTCAGTGAAATTAAATCTGTTCGCGATCGTCGTCCAAATACGTTTTTAGTCGTTACATAATATTATTTTAATATCATTTCAAACCGTTGAAAAAATATTGTGCTAATTTTCATTGCGTAGGCGCCCCACAGTGGCTGAAACACAATTTTAGAGGCTCAAAGTCCCATTTCAAAATAAATTTCAAAAAAAATTTCAAAATTCTATTAGCATAAGTTCCTTGAGTCAAATATAAAATTTCATAATCATAAGTTTGTTTTTTAACTATATCAGCGTGGAAATTGTATGTCTTATGTTATTTTTAATGAAACTATTATACATTTTTTTATGAGGGTAATTCAATGTTTTTTAGTTTTTTTTTTTATTATTTTTTGAAGGTGTATTAATGATATTAGGAAAATAAAAATTATTTATAAAGTATACATTTTTTTTACCATCTAAAATTATTCAAAACTATTTAAATGTTTAAGATTTCTTTTGCTTTTAGCGTGCCAATGAAAATTATTCAATTTTTCCCAAATTCTTTTGTGTACATAAATGAAAGAAAGTTCAAAAGATTTTTAAAATGTTATTTTTTTTTTTTGCGTAGGTACACAGGGAATTATTTTGTACGAAAATAATTTCCATAAGGTTTGTCTCAACAAAACATTCATTTAGCTATTCCTTATTTTTTCATAAAATATTCACCTGAAACAGATATGAACTATGAACATAATACAATATCTAAATATTATACAATTAAAATGTATCAATCTATATATGTGCATAATATATGAATACATTAATATTTCTTAATAATTAAATAATGATAGGTGCATAAAATATTATATCAGGTAGGTATGAGGTACCTGTTACATGGTATATGCACATTCATTAAAATGTTTAATAGGTCTACCAATATTCGGTGACGTTGAAACATTATTATTATTTATTTTTTGTGGTTAGGTATTTTGTAGTGCGAATCAAGCCATTCGATATTATGCATTTTAGTGAACTTATTATTATTTCAGCATGGTTTTATCAATTTTTTTGATAATGCCAAAGAAAAATTTAAATTACGCTTTCTATTGGTATAAAATTTTTAATATAAGTACCATTCCACTTAAAAAGACAAAATTTATCTTCCATAAAGAGAAACAATAATTTTCTCGTATTAACAAATGTCACAGATTTCATAGAACATTAATTATGATGAAAAAATGCATGCAGTTCATGATTCAAAATATATTTTTGATGCTTGTTAGTTAAGAGATTGGATATGTAATAACCACTTGAGCGTTATATTTAACAAAAAATATATATATATTTTATAAATCAATAGCAATATTATATAAGTTATATCTTACTTTCGAGTTGGCTATCCATAATATGATAGTTCTAGGGTATATAAAATACAATTATAACCTACCTATGATTTATATTTTATATTATACGTACTTATTAACTTTGTAGCTTTAAGAGTATATTATTTTACTTATTACTACGTATGTCATCTTAACAATCAACTGACTATAATGACAAGCTAAAATAATTATTATCGTTATACTATATCTTATCTATTTCAAAAATACCCAATTAAATATCAAAGTTCATATTATATAATTACCTACGATCACTTACAATTTCCACTTTGATATAGTTATAATTTTATAAACAAGTTAAAAATAAACGTATTGTTATGCAATTTTATATCTGGCTTAAAGAACTTATCCTAATAGAGTTTTGACATTTTTATTTGTTTTAAATTTATTTTGAAATGGGACTTTTGAGCCGCTAAAATAGCGTTTCAGACCACTACGAGGCGGTTAAATTCAATTTTCGTGTTTGGAAACGTCGTTTTTAATAAGTAATTATCTAACTTTGAAATTTAAAAAAGGAAAATGAATTAATTATTGTTCACTCGGCTGATTTTCATCTATGTATACGAATTACAAATATTCACGGTGAATGAAATCATAAGACCCAACTTGGTTAATGTTATCGCATTTATATTTCATAAATAATTACAAAAGATGTTTTGTTTTTTTTTTGTAAAACGATATTTTCCTATTATACGCATTGGTATTATTTGCGGAAGGGGGGCTTGGAGGTGTGATAAGACTATCCCCCCGTTTTTAAATTAGCACCCTCATAATAATTAGGAACGTCATTTGTGGACTGAACAAGTAAGGAACTCCAGCACCTTCGCAGCAACCCCCCGGTATTGCATTGGAATTGTGCCACTCCGATTACGCGTTTATACATCATATTATCGAGGCTTACGTCCATCTCTTATTAAAGCGTAGCAGTAGTGTAGGTATTTACACAAATTTCTATTAACCAGAACTAAACTGATATAATTTATTTGACGCGCTTTGAGATACCGTGACCATAAAATCGGATTCTTAAGACCCCGGGACGTGGTCTCAAAAGTTCTTGTGACGACTTAAAAGTCGAAATTATCACAAACGACTGTACTCGCAACTTGTCTTCGACGGCAGATGTACGCGTACAATGTGGCCCATTATTATACCAGACTGCGGTAACGGGGTCAATGCTGGTTCAGTGTACATCGTGTGTATCTAATCCACTCTCGAGATGTGTACAATAATACTATGTTCGTGACATTTTAGTTATTGTGCGAATTTGCAGTGCGTTTCACGGGTGTGGCGGTAATATGTGGTATTTGAAATATATTCTAATTTCGTTCTTGAACTGAACATGCGACCGAGTGTGATGGATAGCGTTATTTTTACTCTGTCGTTATTTTGACATTGCCACAGGCCTTTTTACTCGGAGTTTTTAAATTTTCGTGCATATGAAGTTTGGACAAAAAATAACTAAAAAAAATTGCAATTTGGGCCATATCTAAAAATTCATTTTGGGAGTTTGCATCATTTATTAAGGCTGTAATTTGTGCCACATAAAACTAGATGAAAGGCATTATGCAATCTGCACAATATCGTACCCAAAAAAATATTGTAATTTGCGCCATTTTTCACATTATCAAAATTGTAATATGTGCAAATTTAAAATGATTAATTAAAAATGTTTTTAAATTTATTTATAAACAGGTACCTTGTATGTATTTTAATATAGGTATTGGATTTTATTTATAAATCAAGTTAATTTTAATTTATTCTTACATTCCGAGAATAATTTTAAAATGTGCATTGTACATAAAATAAAATAAAAAATAACTGTAATTGTACTCTGTGTGACTGTGTATAAATGAGTAATAATGGTTCATTTAATAATAAAATATGTAAAAATCTGAAATATTATAATTTATTCATTGTCAAATTTTTCGTGTTATTAATAGTCACGTGTTATTCACCCACGATTTATGTGCTATTATAACTGATGTGAGTTTGGTACATTTGTCAGGTAAATTTCAATAATTGAAATTGAAATCGTGGCGCAGATTACGTATGCAATTTATTTTTCTGTTGTGGCGCAGATTACCAAAATTAATATTTAGATGTGACACAATTTTTTTTCATATTTTTGCACAAATCACATTTGAACTTAAATCGTCCAATAACTGGTTTATCAAATGACGAGTATTATAATTGGTATAAGGTACCGCATCTACCGAATTTTCGTGAGGCGATCGATTAGATAGATACCCCAAAATTATGTTTGTTTTAAATTGATTTAAATCAAAGTATATATACTAACATTATGCGGTCATCGGAATTTTTACAATAGTCTGGATGATTGGTTGGTCTCGATGGTTTACGAGCATAATATATTTTCTAAAACGTGTACCTGTATAACTTGCCTGATTATTTTGATTTTTTCTACGCAGTATACATCAATACAATTATAATTTATAGTACCATCTTAATAATGTTATGATGTCATATAGAAAAATACACAGAAATTTATCTTATTGGGCCCATACTATTATTTTACTGATGTACATATTGTTATCGTGGTTTGACTAACGTAATATTATCGATTTCAATAAATTATAAATATAGTTACAATTTAGTATTTATAAATTAATATATGCACAAACTACGAGTATATTATTTTAATTTTCAGCATTTTGTTTGTACAAGTACCTAAATGCTTCTTTCCAGATTCTTTAAAATTAATATTTTGTTAAATAGGCTTTATATCGATATTGGATAAAGCATTAAAGCTGTTATTACTTATTATTATTAATGACTCCCTACATTATTATACTAATCTTACATCTTCGAGATGATGAAAGCCAAAATTGATGTTTTTATAATGTTTACTAACTATTTGACAGAAATTATAATATTGCTGTGCTAACATTTTCCTAAATAATATTTAAATTAAATTCAATATTTTCAATCGGGGGTAGAAAAAAAAAATTGAGATATTGAAAAAATTGTATGTTTGGGCAGTACCGTATGGTTAAGCTTCCATGGTTTATAAATCATGTAATTTTTAATAAAATGTAACTTTTTAACTGATATACATAGAAAAACGTACTGTCTATAACTTTTATTTGAAATTTGTTTATGTTTTTTTATTTAAAAATTTGTGTAATTTGTGTTTTACTTTTTTTTTGGAAAAATACGAATTTACCCACACCTGGGTAAAACCATGTGTATTCCTGTGGTATAATTATACAATTTTGCCCCAACATGACTATTAAAATAAATCGAGCTTTATAAAATACTTTAATTTAGATAAATTATTGTATCCAAGCTAGAAATGCAAATTACACTTAATAAGGTATTGAATAATAATAAAAACTATTCAATAAAAAAACAAACAAAGCGCTTCAAATCCGTGTGTTCAGTTTTCCTCCATGATAATATCAATTATTGATAAAATCCTGATTATACGGTTTTGTCCCACATGCGGTAATACCCCGTTTTCCCCTACATGTTAATTTATTGAAATACAAGGGCCGAGAAATTTCTTCGAGTTATCGAAAATTTGACTAACAGAAGTTTGAGTTTTAGTGGTTCCGTTGTACCTACTTATTCCATGTAGGTACATTATTTTAGTATACATTATACATAGGCAACTAACAACACGTCTATCGCTGGTGTGTGTATTTCGATGGCGCTGTTGTTGTTAAAACTACAACAATGAACTAGAGATTATTGATTTACATTTTACCTTGAATACAATATTATCACTAATAGGCTATTTTATTGTTCAGCTATTAATTTTTTTCAGAGGCTAATTGATATTGATCAAATTGTATACTTGTCAATTAGACTCACGTCATAAATACAATTTGCACAAACATCATACACGTATGTATGTCACACAATTAAGTTAGATTTTCTGTAGGTTAAAGTATTGTGCATTTAATATCATATAAACAATTTTATTTAATTATTATTCTTCCTCAATTACATTCTTAAAATATCTTTTTCATTTTTTCTTAAATCAAATAATACGCATATAGTGTATTACATTTAAGAACTTTGTTTACGAAACTTATTTTATTACAATACTATACACAATATACATAACATCAGTGTAATAATATGTAAAGCACATTTTTGTGATTGATTATTTTTTTCATTGAATTACTTTTGTGTATGCCCTTCGTATCATATTAGTTGTTGTTTATTATAGATAAATAATAATTTTCAAGGATATTATTGAATAAATTGTTTTTTTTTTTTTTATTAAGTACTTATCGTACGTCAGAATTCATTACATTTAAATGGTATCAATTGCAGCTTACACTAAGCCAAGTATTTGGTGTATCATAATATATTATTATGGTGTATTATTTATAAATGATGGTTCGAAGTACGAATTAAAAATGGCCAGGGTAATAATACCTATTATAGCCGCATTGTATGTATTGTGCACAGTCGATAATTATGTCTTAACCCTTTCATTGCCATTGACGCACTAAGGCAAATAAAAATACGATAAATGTGACGATTGCAGTGGTGATGGAACTACAATCGGGTTATAAATCTTTGTTTCAATTATTATTAGCCAATAGACGCATACAAGTATATAATAATCTACGGAAATCAATATAAAGATTCGTGTTGTTTGTAACCCAATAATAATAATATTATACGTTCCAATGGTCCGTAAATAGCTCCCGAGATCACGGTTAAAGTTATTGTAGGACCTTGCCTCAAGCATTTAATTGAATTTTTAACATTCTCGTTTGCCGTCACCCCGATATTATTCTCTGCGCGCTATTCAATTAGCCTATATAAGGTCTTACAGACTTTGTTTTCTTTATGTTTTTCGGTTATGTTTATTCCTTAAAATCATATCATATATGCAATATACTTTAAGACGGTTGACATTATAATTTACGGAATTAACTCGTATTGCAATGATATTATAGATTAAAGCATAATGGAAAATATTGTGTTTCCTGTTTAAAATATAACTATATACACGCTGCCTGCAGGTATCTCATCGCGTTCAAAAAATTATTCCGAGAAGCATTTCACCTCTTTAATTTTAGTCATTGTCATTATTTTTTCTTTCACCTTAATAATAATTTGGTTTATAATTAACCATAGCTTTTCCCGTGCATTTCGTAAAAAATGCCACCTCTTGTATACGACTCAAACTTTGTTCAATTCGTTATACTTGAGTATATTTAGAAACTGAATATTGTTTATATAAATAACTAGCTGATCCCGCGGACTTTGTTCCCGAGCAAAATTACAACTCTTAAAAAAATTGGGATTGTTCAACTCCTTTTGAGTGTAACTATCTGCAATTAGTGAAATTTTTCTACCTTGGTAGGCAATGTTCAAAAATTAAATTTGATGCATTCTTGTACCTGATCTGCCCGATTAACCAATTATTTATCCTATGACCAATAGAAACCATAATTTAAAAATATTTAAAATGAGTATATCTAAAAATTCTTTCTTAGTGTAAACGTACATTATGAAATGAAAGTACCTGCTGTCAAAATTCCAAACCTCTACCTATTATAAATTAGGCTCTATGTTGATTGTCAGTCAGTCAGTGAGGACAAAGCCGCTTATATACATATATATATATATAGGATATAATATATCGAATGCCTCGACTAATATTGTTCTTATGAACATTTCAAATTTTATTTACGTTTTAAAAATTAAAACAGCTATATATGATTACTATTCCATTCCAACAAGTTATTCAAACGCCACTATTCACAATTGTCTTAGAATAATATATAATTAATTAATATTTATTTTCAAGGTGAGTAAAGCGATGAGTGTCTAACACCCGTACTCCCATACTCCAGGGTATACTTAACATACTCTTCTCAATGCCCATTCAAAAAACTAAATGCTTAACCTACGTTCTCTAAACTGTACTCTAACTTGCAACCTAAAAACGTACACACGTAGAGTAACATTAGATAAGTTGTACCTATTTATATAAATTATATTATGTTACAGCGATAATAATGTAGGTCAAGTTCTACGTTTTTTTGGATTATTATTTTTAAAATTGCTCTAGTTTCATGGTTTTTTTTGAGGTTATTGAGAATTACAATTCTTTTTAAATTCATCATCAGATTTTTATTTAAGTTAACCTACAATAATTGTAGCCTATCAAAGGTAATAAAAAAGTTATTTAATAATTGGTGAGTTCCCAGAGGGTGTAATGGAACATTAAATGGAGGTATATATTATATTGTATTAAAAAAAAAAAAATGTTTAATTGATTTTTTTTTAAAGTCACAGTTGTTGTTATACTGTATATAGTAATAACAGTGTAACCACCTAGAAGTGAGCACTTTGGAGTGCTCTCTAAACCTAAAATCGTGATCACGGACATACTTAATAATAAAAAACCACATGCCGTTCTAAAATCAATGGTTTCCTCATTCCGTTCAGAGCTAAGATATTTGAAATTTTTTGACTACCAAAATTCCAGTTAAACTTAATTATTTAACATAAATATATTTAATTAATAATCATCATTATAATTTAGCATCCTAAATTTGTTAAAATTATATTTAAATTTACAGTATAGTCGTTTGAATCATACAAGACGCTTTGGAATAATTACGGTCTTATGCGCTTAAATATAAAATTATCATTATTTGATATTTTATTTCATAAATGTTTGATGTTAATGACAAACTTTTGTAAGAATAAAAAGTATTTTATTCAAGAAATATTTAATGAACTTTCCTGCGTTATTTTCTAATAAATGGGAGTTTATATATTTATTCACACTGATACTTTAAAATGTAACAATTCAATACCAAAATTTTAAATTAAATTATAAATTATAATATAATGTGATGTCTCAAAATCAAATCAACTTTAAATTGATGTAGATATATTTTTAATCGATTTTCTTGAATTTAAATATAATAATATTTTACTATTACTGTAATAATATGTA
This sequence comes from Macrosiphum rosae, assembly GCA_016617965.1. Classification (NCBI taxonomy): domain Eukaryota; kingdom Metazoa; phylum Arthropoda; class Insecta; order Hemiptera; family Aphididae; genus Macrosiphum; species Macrosiphum rosae. The sequence continues at coordinate 8,758 of WHPZ01584239.1, read as the reverse complement.
TGGCAAAATCAAAAGGTACGTTTATTTTCGTCCCATGTATAAAATAAAATGTTAAATATTTCACATTCGGTTTATATCTTTTTCGTTCATCAGTTTCTGATAAGATGATGTGTACCTCTTGTTTAGCGACAAAAGGGTGTGTGTTCGTTTAATAACAATACGACATCGTTCTCGTGTACATTTGCGTAGGTATTTTCAAAACGAATCAATATTAAAAAAAAAAAAACACGCAAAAAACAATTCTGGAGCACGAGTGTCGTATTAATATATAATAACAATAATATCGTGTAGGTACCGTATAACATATAGGTAATATATTTGTTTATTATATACTTATAAACACTACCGAGTAAGGACGAATCCGACCTGTTATACTGTCGCATCGAGTACACCTACCTACTACGCATATAATAATAATAATATGTCGTGTACACACACTACATCAGCTCTCGTTTACACGAAAGCGAAGTTGCTCTCCGACAGTCGTATAATGTAGTGGTCCTCCGGAAGGAAGGTCTCGACGGTCGGAGCGAATGGCCTCGACCACCGAGACTCGTGGTGCATTTCTACAATGATAATAACAATATTATAACGACGCTCGTGTCAACTCTAGGTAGGTACCTTACCTGCGAAGGAGAGGCCGACCGACAGTAATAATAAAATATATAATACTATGACGTGCCATATGCGGCGCTTCCCACGCGGAACACAGTCAAAGCAAATAATAATATCGCGTATTGCGTCATAATATTGAACATTATATTATCATTGTTCAGCCGTGGCATTTAGCCGACGGTATGTAGTTGCATAGGCGCTCACAAACACCCAAACTTAAATTGCTCCCGACGAAGGGAAAAACATATTTTGTAAATCGCGCCGAATAAATAACCTATCCATTGTATTCAGTTCTTCAAATATTTAATATAATATTATATTTTCTACGAACCGTCTAGGGACGTCCGACGGTCTGGATCTTATTTAGTAGTTATTGAACGGAAATTGTAGAACGAAATTCAGTTTGTTTTCCACCTGTTGCTTTCCGACTCACTTCTGCCACACGCACTTTCCTGCAAATTGTACCTACCGAAGACAACTAAGTTCGTGTTTGATAGAAACACAATTATTATTGTTCTCCATAGGTACAGGAATCACTGAAGACAAAAAAAAACTATTTTCAATTAAAAACTTAAACCAACTCGAGGTTTTATAATATAAGGCGAACATTATTTATTTATTTTTTTAATTACATGTTAATGCGTATTTATATTATTTTAACATTAATGAGATGCTATTTTAATACATTTTTAAAAGCCACGAAAAAATACACTTACATTTTAAGGTGATATTTCAACACTGCTAAACATTAAGTCTAATGATTTTTCGACGTTGTTTTTTCACTAGGTACCGAAAATATTTTTACTAAAAGTATGTGAATTTTATACATTCTAAAGAAAAAAAAAACATTAAAAATAATCAATTTATAATATGAAATAAGCACCTTTTACGTACAAATAATAATTATTAAGAACGAAATGGTTTTTATTATGTACTTATTAAACTAGGTAATGATATTTGTATACCTATAATTATGATGTTAATAGTCATAACAGCAAAAATTAATTACAACCATTGTACTTAATTATCAAATATTAAGCACCAACGTAAAACTAAGATCCAAGTTTTGTGGAAATTTTTCCAATACCTACGCATGTGTTATAAAATAATTCAATATTTGGCATTTTTTTTATCTTCAACTTGCCAATAATTTTATCACGTAGAGCAACAATTACGAGGGAGATCATCGGTCTTTTAATACCAGTAAGTCGTAAATTAGCACTGATAAAATGTGTTGCTAACAATTTAAAGCAATTGTAAAAAATAAATTATAATTTCGAAAAAACCAGGAAAGTCACTCTGCTGTATAGTAGGTGCCTAGTATTAATCGTCATTGAGTAAGTCACTGTGATGGATGTGTTAAATTTGGATTCAATAATACTAATAATTCTGAGTTGGCCTATAAATTACTAACGTCTAAGGATATTTATGTTGCAGCTATTAATGTTTCTATTAGTAAAAATGTAAAATGATAGGTTGAATTAAATGTCGACAAAACTAAATGCATATCTTTATATGTACAAAAGCATATGAAGATGTGTAGGCAACTGAACTCCTCTTGAAAAGCTGGACTGAGTTGTGTGGAATATTTTGTGAGTGTTTTTGAGTGGGTCCCTGGATGGTTTAATATCAATTAGATTTAGGATGGAAATAGAACATTTTATTTGTTTATAAATGGTTGTTATTGGTTATTTGGGCAGATGAGGTAAAGGCATGCGTCGAATAATCGAGTTTGTGGTTTCGAATAAAGAAAATATGTCCTAAAACAAATAATATTATAAGAGTTGAATGTATGTTTGTAGCTTATATAGGTACTCAAAAACTACTTCACCGTTTTCGTGAACATTTCAAATGGTTTTTGGAGGTATCAGAAAAGTTTAGAGAGTAGTTTATACCAAGTTCGATTTATATCAAGTGCTTGCTATATCTGATCCGCCAATAGCGAATTGTCCATCTCGGTAGGGTTAGTTCACAAAGCGAGGTACACTGTCGCAAATTTGTCTGTTAACTGAGGTACACCAAAACCAAATTACACCTATACATAATAATATACTGCTTTATATTTTATATTTTTCATTTTTTCACTGGCGAATTCGAATTATATTTCTGAAAATGGATGTTAATTCATCCGAAGTTAATAGACTCGACAACTACTGGACTGAGCAATGTCGAGCGGGACAGCTAGTATAATATAATAATAATATTATTTTATATAATATTACTATGACAGTTATTAACTTATAAGTCTATACCAGTGTACCGTAGGACGGTGTAAATAGCTTAAAATTAATCTTATTATTTTATAAAACAATTATATTGCGTATAGTGAATAAAATATACGTAATACTGAAAAGTTTTAAGTCCCAGTAGTAAATATTCATGAACTAAATCAAAATAACTAAAATCGATATTTTTCTTTAAATATCTAATTAATTAAAAGTTTGAACTTAAAAATATTCATACTGTACTGATTATAATATATGTTCGATCCTTTTAGGTTACCTACTCAGTAGCTGTATGAATAACTTAAGAGAAGCCTTGTATAGTTGTATCTATTACATTTCCAAGCGTTCCTCGCAGAAGAGATATGTATAAAACCAAACTAAAATTTTGTAGAAATTTGCTATTTTTCCTATTGAAATCAAATTATTCAAATTACATAAGAATTTGATTTTCAGACTTTCATAATAAAAGCATTTTTCTAAATTCCTGTAAAAACAACAATATAATACTATGTTACATAATATTATGATGAATCTTATATTACATTTTCAAGCCTTATGTAGAATTAGGATTTAGAATTTTATGAATGTTAGGTTAAATAAAGTAAACTTTAAAGTAATTTGATCATTTCACTTACTTTTGCAAATATTTTAAAAAAGTTGAAAATTTAAAATAATCTACTATATCTTGAATATTCTAATGTAAATATTTGATACAAATGTCAAGTATATTCAACTATTATTTCAACAAAATAACAAAATAACAAAATCGATAAAATAGTGTCCTTAATAAATTATTCCCATTTTTTCGTAGTTTTACTTTAAGTATTTTCCGATACTTAAAAAATTACGGATTATTTTTTCTTCAATGAAAAATGTCTTTTGATACATAAAGAAAGCCATATTAACACTAACACATTCATCGCTTCACTCAGAGTCTAAAAAATTGAGTTGATTATAATCTTATTTGATTTTCTTACTCGATAAATAACGATCCACACATGGTATACCAATTAAAATGCACATCTGATTTTGAAAAAATAATTTATTGATTGTTTAATAATAACGATAGACAAATTTGTTCAAAATAAATGTATAATTTATTTCAATTAGTATTTAATACAGTTTTTTTTTGTAATGAAAATGTGTGTTATTATGTTAATAATATATTATAATATAGGGCGGTGTGGCCGTGTACCCTCCCACCGTCCTCCACGCTTTAATCTAAACTTTATATTTTATCACTGAAAGATTTTTTTTTATTCAAATTATTCCCTCGGGTACCAAGCTACTGCACATATGTGTGTGTGTGTGTGTGAGTGTATGTATAGTAGACGAAATGATGATGGTGTGTTTGCATATAATTATTATTATAATATCATTCATAAAAAACGACATTTTATTGGAGTTGATATTATATTTTATACAATCGTTAAACTCTAAGCTACATAAATATAGCAAATTTACTCAAACTAAAAAAAAACAACTTTTTCGTGACGTACTTTTGGTTTGACATGTTTTAAAAAAAATTGTTCGTTTTCCGTAATGTGTGTGGCGTGCATGTATGTATGTATTTATGTATGTATGTATGTATGTATGTATGTATGCTGCATAGTGTAGGTACGTCTTGTGTACACACTTATATTTATTTTTCACGGCAAACACCAACAACGGCCGCCATTGTTATGCCGTAGTCGAGTGTAGGGAAATATTTTGTAATCCAACACCGACACTGACGATGCGTTTTCCTAACTCACCTGAAGTATATTTTTATTTATATAGTAGAGTTCATGAGTACAAGGGTATGGACGTTTCGTTATACACAGTTCAAGACCACCATCACTGCTCCGCTGTTTTGTATTGGATAGAGTACGTTGAAACTATTAGCACCTGTTGTATGAAGTTTCTAATGGTCTCTATATTTAAGTCCTTTTAAATCGGTATAATATAATTCTCTTGGTTTTTGTGAATTGGATACCTAGGTAGTTATTCTTAGCCCACCCAAGGGGTTTTATATTTTTTTTATTTGAATGCCACCTTGGGGACCAACGAAAACAAATATTTTGTTTTATTAATTTCAGAACAAAGAAAAAAAAATGTTATTAATTTATTGTTGTATTTCAGAGTTTTAAAAACTGATTAGTTTTATATTAAAAATAAAATAAAAAGGCTTTTATTGCATTTAGTAGGTACACTTAAGAGTTATCCTTTGCAAGTCACAAGCAAAAACTTTAAATATTTTTCGTATTCCTTATTTAATTCAACAAAATAGCCCAATGACCCAATAAACCATCGATAGCTAATCATAAATACACAGAAGTTAAATAAAATAGTTTTCAAAATTTTCCTACTAATTTTCTGCACTTATAACCTACATAAAATGTATGAACTTTGTATAGGTATTTATCTTAAAAAACGGTAATACCAATTAAGACGTGATGTGTAGGTAATTATTTAGCTTATACATTTTAAGTTGGTACCATTGAAACACCCACGAATTTTAATTTAAGTACATTTATTTTACTTTCAATACATAATGATTAATGCTGAGTTACTAAATATGCTATTTATTACGTATTTATTTGATAAAATAAAATATAAATGTTATTTGTTAATAATGACATCAGAAAATCGATGTAAAATTAAATCAAAGGACGTCGAGTGTTACTGATATACATTCACCAATAAATTATTATTTTTGAGAGCCTTTGATAATATTTAATAATTTAATATTTGTTTTAATAATTATAAGAACTATAATAAAACAAACACAATTTATAGTTTAGATCATAACATATGATTATTTGCAAAGTTTTTTTTAATTTTAAATGTAAAATGTTTAAATTTGGTTGGTAATATTCACGACATGAGTCACAACAGTGCACTGGTAATATTAATACAGATTAATTAATGTTATAATTGTATTAACTAGTAGGTACCTATAGTAATATTATTATTACAATTTAATAAAACAAATAAAACAAATAAATTTACGTTTGTTTATACGGAGCTAATATGCCGATCAATATTTTTGTCGTGTGAAAATTATGCGACATAAAAGCTTGTTCCGGTTTTTTATTTACGTTTTGACTAGCTAAAATTACCTAATTTCATTTATTGGTTTCGGTTTTTATTTATTTATTTATTTATTTATTTATTTATTTATTATGTTTTGGTTGAATTCAGTGGAACTTATTAATATTGATAAAAATTATGGTTATTATTACGTAATGACAATGTATTAAAAAACTGATTAAGTTGTCACGATGGTGTTTTTTTAACCAATAATATGTAGCCCTAGTTAAGTTACTAATTATTATCAATTAAATTTACATTTAATGTGTATTGAAAGACATTGGATGAATTCAACAGATCTAGCTTTACATGTTAGCCTATACGTTGTAGATTACACTTGTATACTTCTCACGAGTTATTTTACTTGAATATTCATTACCTATTATAAATTATAATTAAGATTCACGGCAGCATTAATTATTACAATGTTGAGATCCTCCCTTACTTCAATATAACTTAAATAGTTTTCCAAGCTCGATGTTGTGCGGTGAGGATTTTATAGTTGAGCCATATTATTTATGTGAAACTGTGTCAAATGTCACTAGTTCTTTAAATTAGATTACCACGGATCTTTAGTGTTCTACCAGTGACTACCACCAGTCGTCTGAGGCAATGTTTACTTAGGCAATAATCAACCATAATCGGTGTTAAAATTTAAATATATTTGTTATTAAATAAGAAATATATTGATAATTGTGCCCAATATTAACTACAATTATTTTATGCTGACAAAAATTAAAGATTCAATAAGTTATGTACCTACAGGTTACAGTTGTTATAATCTTTCGTATTGGTGAATAATCTAGAAAGGTACAATAGGTACTCAGTTTTATTGATGATATTTATTTTAAACAGAGACACAGGTAATCATTTACTTTATAAATATATGTTTTTCAACAATATGTATATGCAATCGTATAGCTACCTATCTAATATAAATTCAAGGAAAAACAATATAAAAAATTAATGCATGTTTTGTATTTATGTAAATATCCTGAGAAATAATAAAGTATTATAATTATAATTTTACTGTTATAGCTTAGAATAACCTTACCTAATTGTTTTTTGTTTGTAAAAAAACTTTTGTTTAAAAAAACACGAATACAAATCAAGCAGGATATTAATTATGATTTGTTTTTAAAGACAATAAACTTGATTTAAGATTCTTGGTAATGGTTCATTTGACAATAATAGTTGATTAAATTGAATGCGTCCAAGTTTGACTTTGGATATGGTTTTTTTCGCTCTTAAGCTTAATTGATTGTGTGTTCAGGTTGATTCCATTCAATTTATTGATATTCTTTTTTTTTTTATTGCTTTTCTGGGTTTATTGATGTTTAATGAAGGTTAATTGTTTTTCATTGGTTTCGTAATTAGTTTTTAAACATTAATATGGATAGATGCTGTAGGTAGATGATGGTTAGGTTATTATAATTTATAATTTATATATAATTTAGGACAGAGAAGAATTTTTAATGTGATTATTATTTCGTTTTTAGATTTTATGGATCGCAAAAATGTTTAACGAACCATAAATCAAAAGCAAAAATTATTATGTGATTGGAAATGGACTGCAAATTTTTAATTTTCTGCTTGTCAGTTTCTACATACCTAGTCATTGGTCTTTGAATTTGAGTTTTATATTTTATTTTTGGAAAGATTAGTGAAACGAGTTTGGTATTATTATAATATAATATCGAGGTTTGACTATTATGCATTTTAATGATCTTCATTTTTTAAAATTATATTTTTTATATTTAAGGCAAAGCTAACATACTTTGTTTATGTTATGCTAAAGTTTATCTTTTAATAAATACTATAAATTAATGATCAATTGAAAAATTTAAAAAAATATTTAGATATAATAACAATAAAATAATATCAAATATGAATCATGTTACTATAATATATTATATTTGTTAGTTACCCCTTCCTTCGTATATTTAGCTTATTATTTTTCTACTTTATTAGTAACATACCACAAATGGTAACATTTTAAACATTTATTTACCTAGTTATTACGAAATTCACTGTATATTTAGTTTTTTTTGTAATTGAAGCTCGTAACTACCTCTAATTGTACGGGTTAAATAATATGATTTATTAACTCTAGATTTTATTACATTTTTGCATCCTTTAACTCTAATATTATCTTATTTAACCATGCATGTAATGCAGTACAAAAATGTATTATTCCTAAAGGTACGAGTAATTATAATTTGTTGATTACTTTATTCTCGAGTTTGTTAAGAAACAATTTACTTGGCATAATAGTAATTAATAATAAATTTATTTATTGAGACATATTGTAGCTTAAAGGTATGTTCTATTAGTTTGACGTCCTCTTTCTCGATATGTATTATTATATGTAAATATAAAATGTAAAGTTTATTATTTTTTATAAATCTGAGAGCCTTTTATGAATGGAAAAATTATTAATATTTTGGTGCATTTTTCTTATAATAAACTTACCCTATTAAAAGTGTGATTATTTTAATAAATTACGTTTATTTTTCACATTGTTTTTTGTTGTCTTCTCATAAAGATGTTAAATAAAATGTGATGAGTGAAACAAATACGATGTAGACAATATTTTTTTTTAAATGTAATTTTAGAGATAAGCGCTTGTCCTATAATGAGCAACAATTTGATGATATTCTGCATACAAGAATATAAAAAAATATTGTTCTATAAGGAGTTCAAATTAGTAAAAAACCCGTTATTATTGATAATGTTTTATTGTTAAAATCATTAAAGTTAAAAATAGTTTTTAATAATGAAATTCTATATAAATAAAACAGTTGTTCAACATTAGCAATTAGTGAAATGTTTCTTAAATAATATGT
>WHPZ01584237.1:0-11106 GCA_016617965.1 Macrosiphum rosae | reverse complement strand
ACATCTTTGTTCTTTTGTCAGTTTTTTTTTTTTTTTTGAGGGGTATCCCCCCACGATATATTAATATTAAATCAATTGTTAAAATTATGTAAAATATTATAATTTAAAAATACTTATTATTTGTTTTAAAATTAATACATTAATAAAAACTGACCAAAGAACACAGATAATGTCCTTAATAAAATACTTGTTAATACACTAATATTAAAACTAACAAAACAAAATTAAATAGGCTTTGCTGAATTATGTGTTTCTGAAACAGAGACAATTACACGTGTAGTCTTCTGAAATCGTGATGCAGATAATAATAATAAAACCCACTTGTTAGTCAATTCAGCAATCTTGCTTCTAACTACTTCAATATTTTGATCGATTTGAGTCTTATTGTTCTCATAGACTTTGGGTAATGTGAACAAAGCAACAAAACCTGAGAAAAAAAATTTAATGAATAATTTATCTCTATATATATAAAAAAACAACTATAAGTACCAATAATTATGAGTGTAAGGCCGTTGAACAAAGCGCCAACATATGTCAACACCCAGAGAATACCAAAGAATTTGGCTGAGTCGACCAAGTCTTCAGCGAGTAACAAGCGGCGAAGTTCAACCAATACGGCATTAACGTGTACAACAGCTAATTTGCTCACTTCTTCGGCTTTTTCCTGTGGTAGCCTGATGTCCAAGTCAAGATATTCTCTATAAAATACAAATAAATAAATAAAATACAATTGACTAAAATTATTATAGATCGGTATTTCCACTTACTGGAATGGATGACTTTCATTAGTTTTATTGACTGTCTGTAGGGCGGTTTTGTACAGACGTAAAATAATGCATCCAGATTGAATGAACATGGCCAGATAAGCTACTACGCTAATCAGTGACATATATGCAAACGACAGCAGTACAACTAACGTAGCACCAAAAACAATGCCTGATGATATGGGATCTCTCCAATATACCAAAGCTTCAACTGTAAACAAATACAAAATAAACTATTAGTATATTATTATTATGTATATAGTAGTAATAATAATATAATAGGTTGAAGTCTTTCACTTTATTGATATAATATATTCTCACTCAAATATAGTGACCAACTATATGATTATTTATAATATATAAAAATATATATTTTAATAATATTCATATATCAACAGAGGTTCTGTAGCTATAAAATGTAAAATATGTACACTGTTTATTTTTCTTCAGTCGATAAATTTCCATTAGTCATTTGTGAGTTGTGACACACTGACACCCCTACCTACTGTTTAAACATTAAGTTAACATTAGTATTCATGTTTATTTGGAATTCAATTTCAATTCTTCAAAATGCATATATTCACAAAATAAAATTTAAGAAAAAAACTCGCATTACATTCCAATAATAAATTAGGCACAGTACCTAAGTCCTTTTAATCATCATTCAATAGTTTATAGGAGGTAGTTAGCTATAACACACAAATGCTAAAATGACTGTTTAGTAATACCTGAGTACCGAATGCCAACACTTTTATCCTACTTCGGTCCCACTGAACCTATAGTTTCATACTATATTATACACACAATATTTAAGTAGTAAAATTAAGAACATTTAAAAGCATCGATAACACTTCAAATAAAAAAATTTAATTTACTTTTTTTAGTATAAGTTATTTTACAATAAGTGTCGAGTGGGTTACTGAAAGAGATGTGTTAAATTCAAATTCAATGATAAATTATTGCATATAAAAAATGATTCTGGGAAAAGATGGTCTGTCTGTCTATATATTTAAATATATTGTATGACATTACTGCTGAACAAACATTGCAAAACATTGCATTTGAAAATTTGTTTAAATATCTAATTTCGAACAAACATTATGAATAAAAAGAATCTATGTTTATATAATTTTTGATTGATATATGAACTACGTATGAGAAACCATGAATTAAATTTTCAAATCTTAAACCTGTTTCGCAGCAGCGAGTGCTATCATATGCACGCGTACAGTACTCTAGGCTGTGAATCTGGCCATAAATATAAAAAGAAAAATTTCTATGAATTTCTAACAAAATAATTTGCAAATTTTCAAGATTTGTCAAAATTTTGTTTTAAAATACTGCAACTAAGTATTTTTGATATTTTTTATATGATATAATATGTACAACTTATGGGGAACTTTGTTTTAACCAAGTATTAAAACTTTTTGACTGAGTATAAAAACATTAGCATAGACATTTAATGAAAAAAAAAATCAAAAATTTCAAATCTCCATAAAATATCATGAGTCAAAATATTTTAAAAATATTATCATATTTAGAAAATGCCAATATAAGCATTTTGTGAAAATCTATGGTATCTACAGTTGTTCATTTTTGTAGTTCCACCAAAAAAAATAAAATCAATTTAGTCGAAAAATAGTTTTGCGTAAAAATTTCCGTCTCTCTTCAAGTTTTTTTGTTTTTCCCGACGTACTATATTATTTTAATTTTGACCTCTTAAAAGTGCCAACTAGATTTAATTTTCATCAGAAACCAACCACAAAGTTGAAAATCAAAGCATTATTTTGAACATTTTTCATACATCAAAAAATACACACATCATTGCGAAATCAACACATTCATCGCTCCATTTAGAATCTAAAAGGTCGGTTATTGCTTTTGACCTCAAATAATAACACCATCAATCAGTCCTTAAGGTAAATAACTACATTTAATAGTAAATGCGTTATCTTAAAATTGTTTTAATGAATTAATTAACGTGAAAACAGGTACATGGTAGTCTATAGAAGATACCCTAGTATAAACCGGTTAAATCGATAGGTTAGGTACCTAATAATGGAATTATTTTATACTTGAGACATTAAACCTAGGTCTAAACGAATATTAAAACATATTTTCTACGTGGGTAAAATGTAAATACGAATTAAATAACGATACTCGTCACACCAGAAGAATTATATTAAAATATTGTCGCCTTCCGACCCAAATTTTCCAAACTGTTAAATCCGAAAAGGTCGACATGAGATTGGGTTGATGTTAGGAATGTGGTTTGTTTGGACGGGTCGGCCTGGATCCGCAAACGTCGACAAAATTCGTCGGTTCCACATCACCACCGCCACCACCACCACCACCTAGGCACCACCACTACCAACCACGGACGGGAGAGACGACGGCGTTTCGGTCGAGCAATTACCCGCTTAACTGTAAAAGCTAAAAATCGCCGATCCAAAAACGCTAGCCATATAAACCTCGAGCGAACTCGTTTTGGATGGTCGGAGGGGGAGAAAGCCAGATGGGAGAACGACGGACTTGTTCAACAAATCGAAACGGCCACGTTTCCGAAGTTGTAAAAAAAATCCAATACACGGAACTGACAAAAAAAAAAATAGAATATTTTCGTCGTCGTCGCTGAGTTAGTAATTTGACACCCGAGAGTACGATTCCTGAAAACCGAAAAGAGCGTTCGGGCCCGTGCGGACAATTATCCATATGCGAGAGCACGTCCCTCAGACACCGTCGTCAACCGGACACATACCTGGTCCCCTCTCGGGCAACGCGACGGCGGGCGCGATATAGCTGCTGTTGGACCTGCTGTTGTTGTACTTCTTGGGCGCCATTGCGTTACAGTGGTCGGCGGTGGAAGAGGAACGGTGCGATAAGAGTGAAATACGCGAAGTCTACACAACAACCAACTCTCGGTATTACACGACACTGACAAGACACCGAACACACGTCTGAACAAACACACTGTACACGGAGGACGACGGATGATCTTTGTCGGAGGCCCAGCACGGCAGACACGCACCACAGTGGCGGCAACTACGGGCAAGACGGCGGATTCCACGTTGCAGCAACCCCCTTCCCCCCTCCCACCAAAACAATGTCCATGACAGCTGTGCAGTGTGCACCGCCGCCGCAGCTCCATCGTCCCACCTATGTCGTCGTCGTCGTCTGTACAACAATAATAACCGCCGCCGCCGCCGCCGACGACGACGGCAGGTTCCACATGTGCGTGTCGAATACGCCACGACGTCGACAAACACCTAACCAGTACGTGGTACACGCGTCCGAGTACGACCGACATCCGCCGCCGATACATCGACAATAAAATATAATATTGTTATTTACAGGCCGACGAGTGATTTTTAAACACGCAGGTGTTTATTACATTACGGCGACGTTCAGTCTTCGCCAAACGACGTGTAAAAACTGATTTAAATCGGTCGCGACACGTTTGAAACGAATACAATTTTCAAGTACCTACGACGAAAAAAAGGCGTCATAATTGTCACGTAATGTTTACGGCCGCGTTCGTATAATAGGATTAAATTATTAAAACGATAAACACTCAACAGTAGTTTTGTAGATAAAACATTTGACATTGAACCTAATTGTTTTATTATTATTTATTAGCATATTATACATTGTACACAGCCGACACGTAACCGCTTCAACCCCGAACCTTGTTATGATTTACACTATTATTTGAGCATCGTTGTGCACACAGTAAAGACACGTCGAAGATTATAGTCGTTTGATTGATTTATAGTTTATTAGGAAGAAAATAACAGTGGGTAAACTGGACTAGCATAGTCTTCTGAATATCATCCCACATTAAGACTTTCTTCAATATTGTACTTAAGAGGTCGTGGTACCCGCATGTATTGTCTCCGTCTTACAAGATCGCAACATAGACAATTTTACACTCGGCAGATCACGTTTAGCTCTGTTGGTTTAAAAATTAGAGTGAATTGACCTCTTAAAAAATATAAAAGTAGGATTATTATCCAGGCAATCACAGAGGCTTTTTATTATATTTTAATTTTAAAGCGAGTATTTCACTATTTTAAGATGTACAAAAAATTTACAATTTCAAAATACTATAAATATAATAAAATCCTGTGATGTTGTCTAGATATTAATCTTACCTTTAAATTTAAAAGAGGTCAATTCACTCTAATGCTTAAACTAACAGAGCTAAACGTGATCTGCTGAGCGTAAAATTTGCTATGTTACGCACTTGTAAGACGGAGACAACATATTATGCCACGTCTTCTTAAGTTAGGAGATTTAATTTATAACGTAATCGATAGAACACGAATGTCTACTAAATAACCCAAAATAAGTGTGTTTTGAACTTTTAAATACTTAATGTTAACACACAAACATAACTTGAGGCATACTATATAGGAAAATAATAAATATTACTCAAGGCCAAAATATAACAAAATTAGTAATGCATTACTACGATCTAAAAACCATGATAAAATAAGTTTAAAGTGTTATTAAATACCTGTGTATAGTAAATACTAATTTTATAATAAAATAGGTATAGATTAAATATTGAGTTTTAAGTTTTAATATTTCATCACAGAAATCATGGCCATGGAATAAACATATTTGCATGTATATACACATATTTAGTAATATTGTTAAAAATAGAAATTAGGGTCACCCTCTGGAATGAGTCAAGCTAAAATTAATAATGGCAACCAAATCTAGCTCATCGAAGCATCAAACATTACCTGTGACCTGCCTGAAATGTATTTTATAATACGATATTTTACATATTGTGTTGACGTGTTGTTACTATTAATATTAAAAGAGAATTTACCTATAATCAAACTTTAAGTTGTAAGAACGTAATCTACATCTGTTAGCAATTTTAAATTGTAATAATTTACACGCAGTTTGCATAAAAATTAAAATTTCTAAAATAGAGAACTTAGTGATACAGGTAATGTTCTTAACTTTAAGTTTAATAATATGCAAATTCACTCTAAATAGTAAAAGTAACTACATTCAGCGTATGTAAATTTGGTATGTTGCGCAAAGGTCAGAGAGAGACGACAAATAGTGCGTTGACATCCTCTTAAGAAATAGGATTTCGTACAACATAATATTAAATATTTACGAGATATTTATTACAATATTTTAAAATGTATTAATTGAATACAACTGAACTATTATATTATTTCTATTTTTGTAAATTAGATAAAATGTTAGTATGATATTATACTAACATTATATTTTAATATAGGCACTAGCCAATATTCGCTCTTCTGGTCCTTAACGTAGAACCATAAATGTTAGCTAAATCGATACTGTCAATTGTCATCGTACTAATATAATCAAACGTTAAACATCGTAACATAATCAAATGTCAGTGATATTGTCTAAACTATGTGTATCCCACCATGTGACTGGGCTTTACCTAACATCAGGATACCTATATATTTAACATTTATTGTATTCCAATTATAATGAGAAAATGCTTAAAACCATATAAAAACGTAATTTATTTTTAAAAACATTAATTAATAAAATTTTTCATTGAGAACATGGTAAACAAAAATCTATAGCCTTTGATATCAACTTACAAGTATATTCATTGTTCACTCAGGGCACGGCAGATCACGTTGTAGCTCTGTTGGTTTAAAAATTAGAGTGAATTGACTTCTTATAAAATTTGTATTTTAAGGCATGTTATGATTATTTTAAAATGCACCAACAATTTCAAAATATTTATAACTTGCTTTAAAATTAAAATATAAAAAGACCCTATGACGTTTACTAAATAATATCCTTTCTTCTAAATTTTATAAGAGGCCAATTTACTCTAAATTTTAAAATAAAAAAGCTAACCGTGATCTGCCGAGAGGATAATTTGCTCTGTTATGCGTTTCTTAGACAGAGAGAACGTAGCGGGGTAGCGTCCTCTTGAATGATAAAATATTAAAATCCGATATATTTGGCGCACTCTATATGACAAAATATACAACACTCTTGGGTATAAACAAACCGTTAATATTGGCCAGACGACAGACACAATTACACAATTTCGAATTCAAATAGCTGTTATAATCTCCATTAATATTTTATTGAATAGACTAGTCTAGTAATCTACAATGTACCTAATTTATAAGTTATAACCATCAGTTGGACCGTTAGGCTTAAGTAACTCGTAAAGACACGTCCATCTTAAGACGCAACTAGAAAAATATTGTAGACTGTAGTCATAATAATATAATATTATGCTGTTGCGTAACCGCACCGAGCATGAAAAGTGGGTGGGGAGATACGATCCCAGATGTTGGAATGGTTAGCGGTTGAACGATGTAAGTCGTAACTAGTAAGAACTAAGAGAAAGATTGTTTGTTCATAAATGGCTTGACAAAAATTAAGATAAAAAGAAATATTGTATTCTTAAAATGAGGTACTAACAAAATTAATAAAAATGTTAGGATTTTCCCACTAAGGGTTTCAACGTTTCTGTCACTGCAGCCACTCCACCACCTATTAGGTATATTTTCTAATATTTATCACCATTATACTCTTACATTAAATCGGAGTGTGAAATATGAATATTGAATACGCATGCCGTGTTATGAGGTATGATCAAAAAGTCTATAAAAACACACCTGTTGATTGTTGAACCTTATATTATCATATATTAAATATTAAAATATATTATCAAGTATGAATCATTATAAAACTAAATGGCGTATTAATTTATTACGGTTGTTCATCGTGTTAAATTTAATACGTTTTATAATAATTAATATAAATTGGTTTTTTTTAAGTCAATTACATACATAATTATATTATATAAGACATATATAATGTAACGGGTCTGCAACCAGACTCCTGAACAGTTTGAAACGTAATCATTATTTCTTAACGTATGGTATTATTTAAGGTTATGTATACATTTGAACTAGATAATGCTTGTAATTTATAATTTGAAATATAGTTTTTTTTTAAATAAAATATTATGATAATCTTTATAATCTACTGATGTTGTGAGTTGGTGATGAGATAACAAGAAAACGTGGATAGCCAAAAATTTTTAGTAGTTTTTATTTACGGATATTTCGAAGCCGTGCATATAATATTATTATAAATAATGAATATTGACGAATGATATTATTATTTATTATACGTAATACTCGTAATAGTGTAAAACATATTAAAAAACGGATTAATTATGTAATAACTAATAACCATGATGTTAAAAATAAACTGTAATCAATAGGTACATATTTCATGCAATTTGTACGGTAATTTGTGCAAATATAACTATTCAAATCGATGCAAACCAAATTACTTCCATTAATTGCGTTTGGACAGGCAACGAATCCGAAGGTTATATAATTATTATGAACAAAAATAAATTACTATATAATAATAGTATAATAGAGTACTGTTAGTAGTATTTAGCAAAATAGCAACAACCAATGATTTGTATTTTTATCGATTGCAATGAGATTCACGGGTGAACACTCGGCAACTCAAGTTAAAATTACGCGATAAAAAGACAATTTAAATTCCTTTTAAAACAAATTTCTTGCATTCACATGAAAATAAAAAGGTTTAAAAATATAACAACGAGCTACTCCCTCTCGACCATGTGATATACATAATAAAATCAAAAACTAACGCCTACCGACTAGAGAAGGAATAATAACTAAACGGTTTTTTAGCTCGCTAACTGGAGGAGCGCGTCATCGCGTCTTCAATTACATACGCGCGCACGCGTGCGTTACAACAACGAGTACTTACGTTTCTCCCTCTTGGAACCCATCGTGAATTTATTTTCAAAAAATGATTTATATCAATGAAAACGCGCTCGGACGTATACGAACGACGAATATTAACGTTTCGCGGAATAAAAAAAAACTGTTATAATCGCGGTTTTCGCCGTGAAGTCGTCGCTCTAGTGTTGGCGACACATATCCGGGGGCGCACAAATCGTTTTTGCGTACCTACGACGACGACGACGAATCTATTTTTACGGCTCGCGATCTAATTATACCGTTAAGCTAGAAAACGAGCGATTTTTTTTTTTATCACAAAGACCGGGCACTACACGTAATAGACGTACGGCGACGACTGTTGCAGTAGTTGGCCGAAACAATGAATGACGGCGGCGACGGTTGCGACCACGACGACGGCGGCAGAAAACGAACGGGCGAACAAACACGAGGAATAATGACGATGACTGATGATGACGATGATAATAGTAATAATAATAAAGAAACTAGCTGCGCTATAATATTATTGAGGTTTGCGGCGCAATAAAAACCAAACGGCGGAGAGAAGACTTGCCTGCACTCGGCGTACTACGATAGTAATAATAATAATACAGCGTTATTGGCGGCAAACGCGATCAATAGGACAAGGGAGCCCACCGCAGGATACGGCGCCGAATGGCGGTGCGGCGGGAAGAGGCGAAAAAAAGAAAAAGACCAGCTGACGACCCGTCGACAAAATATCTGGCGCGGCATTCAGGGAGGGGAGGGGCGGCACCGCCGACAATAGAAGCAGCTGCAGCTCGTGTAAAGTCGGTGGCCTATAATACCCCATTGGTGGTCTCCCGCTACTGCAGGCTCGCTGCTATAATATATTATTATAATATTCCGATAGACGAGCGTGTACATTTTATTGTAATACAAATAATATTACATTATCCACTTGGCGTGACCGTACACTCGACACGGGTACCGCACATCGGTCATCGGTTTGCAGCAAAGACACAAGGTTACCTATGCATTTTCACATCAATCGAAAGTCTAGCCTAACCTCGTGACTGCACTACGGCGTAATTTCAGTGACTGCTGGCTGGTAAACGAAGATCTGAGATGTCGGTACTTAATAAATAAATTTGGCATTCCATATTCCAATATTTGGAAGGATTGGTACCATTTTTAAACAATCTTCAAAGTTCGATTAGTCTAGGAAAGCGGAAATTTAGAGGGACGCACAATTACATTTACAAAAACTGAGAAATCGTACTTCCCAGTATTTCCTAGCCAGCAAATTTCGGATACCACACTTTTGTACGATATGTATGTAATGATGGTTTTAATAGGTCGATAATAAATTTAGATTTGTGTTACGATGCTTGGGAAAATAATAATAAAATAGTACTCTAAGAAATTTATAAATTGATAAACGGCCAAAATTAAACAAATTCTTGGAAACTGTTGTGAAATCGAGGTTCAAACAATTACATAATATACAGAAAACGACTTTAAAATAAGTTGAAAAATAATAACTCATATTTCTGAAATTTAATATATTATGCGAGATGATACCAGTATTATAGTTTTACTTAATATAGAATGTAGTATCTTTAAAGTTATGTAATATTTATAATAAAAATTAGATTGAGTTTATCAGGATACGGGGACACCAGGACTATCTGGTGTTGCGGAATGCGCACTAAGAACTTTCATTTCATTACAAAAAAATACTTGAACTTAATAGATTTTTGTATTAATATTACTATTAATAGTCGTCAGAATGTACAGTGAAGATAAATTAAGAAAAAAATAATTGAGAATTGTATGTTTTAATGTCATGTAACGACAAATTACATAGGTTAGATGGTTATATTAATATTTTACAAATACAAGAAGACAGTAATAATCTTCAGTGACTTTTAAAATTAAATCTTTATTAAGTTTTTGAAATTATCATACATAAATTATTAGATTATTTCTGATTAAATGTATTTTAATCTTATAATAATAATAATTTTATGTTTTCATAAACGCCAGATGAACTTCTCATATGGCCATATAGTATTATAGGTGTATCCTAATAGTGTTAGCAACAATTTAACTTTAGTCTGTGGGCGTCCCTGGGGTTTATGTAGTTTTATTTTAAACCGACAAGGTTTTTTTTTTCTTAAATAAGGAATATTTACAATCTGTAATTTTCTTATAAATAAATTTATTTACGTACTTTTGAATAATAATTTAAATTGTATAGTACAGTTTACAGTATGATAAATAAAAAAACCAACAACATGAAATTACAGGAGAGGGCTGACCAGTGTGTAAATCATCAGACTTTGAAGAGGATTTCCTAATATTTTTATTTATAAATCACGACTCAAGAGATCTCAAATTATTTCCATTACATTACTATTTACAAGTTAGGTTTACGCTTATCATCATAGTTAATTTTAAATAAATATAAATAGCACCAACCCTGAATAAATTAGTTTATACTAATTTAATAAAACTAATTATGTATGTCTCGGAAAGTCGGAAATAACTATGTAATAATAATATTAATTATTAACTATAACCAGGACCTGAGGTGTCCAGGT
>WHPZ01584236.1:0-18898 GCA_016617965.1 Macrosiphum rosae | reverse complement strand
TGTTGTTTCTTAAGGAAACTCAGGTTTTCAAAAATAACGAGAGTGTGTTTCTGTAATTAGAGAAACGACATTTAACGTTATTAATGCCTTCCTTACAACTTACTAGGTATACAAAATTACAATTAATATTTCAATAAGTTACAATGCACTTTTAAAGTGTTTAAGTAGTTTTAACCTTTCTTTTCTTATCACATAGGCATATTCGATGTGATAAGAAAAGAACATATGATTTAATCTTTATTATCAAAATATACTAATGAATAAGGAGACTATAGTTTTCTTCACATCTCTCTCTCCATGTAAGACCCTGAGTCGGAACAAGTTTTTAGATGTGGAAAATGTTTGACTGGAATTTTGAGTGGCCTGTATCTATTTTGTATATTGAATTAGATATTTTTTCCAAAACCTTGTATGATCCTATCTTCAATTCGTCCAATTTCTTCCTATTTAACCGATTGCCGTTTTCTACATATACTAGATCTCCTATATTGATTTCATAATCTCTTCTTTTTTTATCAAATTTTTGTTTATTATAATTATGTAATTTTATACTATTTTCTAGTGCAAGTTTTCTATCTTGCAATAGCTCACTGTGTGTCTTATTTTGTTTTAATTCACTTGGTAAAATTGTAATGTTTTTGCCCTCCAATAAATACTTTGGAACAAATCCAGTAACTGTATGTTCGGTGTCATTATATCGTTTTGTACATTCATATGCTATGGTTGTCCATGTTAATGATTTTTTTTCATTCATTTTACATCTTTATTTATTAATGTCTGATTTAGTCTCTCATTTAGACCATTTGAGAATGGTGCATTCACTGCTGTAAAAACATTAGGTATATGTTTTGAATCTAGATATAAGGGCGGCAAATGGACTATATGACTCTTCAATTAGATTTGTTTTTAATAACTCTGAAATTTGTTGTTTTATTTCTTTCTTGTCTTCAAGTGTACACCTATATGGTCTTTTGCTACAATATGTATCTATTAATAAATCAATTCGAGCTTCATAATCTTTCACAGTTCCTATATCATATTTGTCTTTTGAAAAAATTGTCTTATATTTATCAATGAGACTGTCTATTTCAATCTTTTCAGCAGATTCCAAATGGTTTACTGTAATTTCAAAAAGATCCACATTAACATGTTCATTAAAGTTTATCTTACATTCTTTTTTTTCACTTTCAGATATAATATTTATTAAATTTTCACCTGGATTCTCAGGAATTATTTTTTGTGTAATTTCTAGTTTTTCATTTTGTCTTAAATTAAATTTTTTTATACAATCTAATACAACCAAAAAATCATGGTTAAAATCTTTATTATCTACTACATAAACATTAATGTTTGTTTCTATTGCAAAAATGTTTAAATTTATTGTTATCATCCCAACAGTCTTTTTTACACCATTAATAGTCTTCAAATTAGCATTTTGGGTATTTTTAATTTTATTAGTCTTTAAATTTAATAGTTTTGAATTAATCAATGAAACATTTGAGCCAGAATCATTTATTCCAAATATGTTTAATGTCCCATTTAATACTAATTTAATTTTTATTAATGGTGGCACTATTAGTTTTTTTGGTTGTTGTTGTTTAATTCAACTTCCAGTTCCAGTTGTTTACATTTTTAATTTGATATTTTTCCTCTTCTTCTTTTTTTTTTTTAAACCAGCATAAAGATTCTGTATGATAGCGGATACCCTTTTTTAGTTTTTCACAAATCTTGCACTGTCTCTGTTTCTCAAATTTATCTTTGGTGTTATGGTTTGTAGTGGTATTATTTTCGAAAAATATTTTGTTAATTAAATGTTACTAGTTTACCGATTTCCTTAAATAAATCTTCTGTCACCTCTAATTCTTCACGGTTGATCTTATCTGGTACAAAGTTTGGTAAACCTACAGGAATGAGATCAACTAAGGTACTTGTATCAATTGATTTCCTTATCTCTAACAAGAGTCTTTTTTTTTCAAAGCATAATCTAGCAATGACCCAGTTTTTGTATCTAAAAAGAAAATGCATACCTAACTGAGGTCCACCCTTTATTTGAATATGTTGTATTAAAATTTTCTTTCCATTTTTCCTACTCTGAATTTAGAGTAAGTTTAATTAGCATAGAGCTATACCAATTAAAACATGAATTTTCTAGAAACAATCTGAAAATCTCAATCTTTTGTACATCTTGTTTTATATCAAAACGGTTACATTCTTTCTCAAAAACCTCCATCCACTGATAGACATTAGAATCTTTACCTGTAAACTTCTCAATGACAAATTTCTCTGCCAATGTTTTAACATTTTTTTGATTATGGTGTTGTTGCTTACTTTCAGTAAGTTTTTCTAAAATTCGTGTCAATGACTCCTCTGAAATGCCCGTACTGTTTGCAGCCGATTGTGTTATTTCTTCCAAAAAATACCCATCAATTTATATATTCTCTTGGTCATCCATATACACTTTTTTTAACTCTGTTGTTAAAGCGATCCATACCCTTCTCGTTTGGTGCCTTTTTCGTAGTGTTTTCTTTATGCTCTCATAAGCAGATGTTTCTATTAAAGTTTATGTAAATTCATTACCTGTAAATCTTCTGGAACACTAAAAATCCGATTATCGGATGTACCGATAGGTGTTATAGCTATAACGTTTGATTTTCCATCCGTCGATAATTTTACTGTGAATTCAAATTTCAACTTATCCATTTTTTACGAAATGTCGTTTTATAATAAGATGTTGTTTCTTAAGGAAACTCAGGTTTTCAAAAATAACGAGAGTGTGTTTCTGTAATTAGAGAAACGACATTTAACGTTATTAATGCCTTCCTTACAACTTACTAGATATACAAAATTACAATTAATATTACAATAAGTTACAATACACTTTTAAAGTGTTTAAGTAGTTTTAACCTTTCTTTTCTTATCACATAGGCATATTCGATGTGATAAGAAAAGAACATATATTATTTAATCTTTATTATCAAAATATACTAATGAATAAGGAGACTATAGTTTTCTTTACATATATATTTTACATTTATTTACATAGGATATTAATTTAATCCACATCATAACTTGGAGTTAAAACTTCATTCACGATCGGCATGCGTATCACGTGTGCCGTATCAGTGTTTTACCTTTTTACCTTGGCCAAATGACCTTATAGATAAATTTAATCATTAGTAAACTGAATTATTATTTATTTTAGCACTATCTAGTTATAAATATTAAAAAGTATAATAAAACCAGCACGATACAAATGACGTATCGTTACTTTATGCTTTTAAGTTACTAGTATACACTCCCTAGTTTAGTCTTGGAGCTGTTCTTAAAATATTCGGTTGATATCAACCGACACTTAACCGGACGAATTCTGCCAGTAATAAAATCTGTTAGTTGAGTGGGTGAACCAGTTTTCGTCGGTGTGCGGGCGTGCGGCGCGATCTCTCCCTGAACCACTAATTAAGATATGTAGGATACGGAACGGAGAGGTCTTATCAATGTTTTTCTGAGTCATAGAGCTTTATAGGATTGTTTTGTGTTAACCGGGAGAATATAATGAACTATTGTCATTTAGTTCATTATTAACCCGGTTAACACAGAACAGTCGTATAAAGCGCTAGTATTCTAAAGCAACTTGAAAAGGTTCGGGTTTGACTTATCACAAGTTCGTTTCGTATCCTGTTACTTAATTCGTGCCCTGAACAGAGGTTTAGTATATACCACCAAAAATATTACAATATACTATAATACAACAATGAATGATCTTTAATTAAAAATGTTGTACAATTTCAAATTTGAATTATTTTATTTAAATTTAGAGTCCCTGTAAATAAAGTAAGACGAAATAAAAGTATCTAAAAATAGTATTTGATTTTAAATACAAATACTTTCAAAAATGTATTCAAATACTGTGCCCAAATACTTTTTTTCAAATGTACCTATTTAGAATACGTATTTGAGTACTTTCACTCAAGTACTTTACCTACTATAGACTGTTGATGGTACTACACAAAACATCAGAAAATCGTCTTCCATTCGATGACAACATACCTACTACAAATTTACTACTTCAAAGTAATCAGTAAATTAAAACAATTTATAGTTAAAATAACACAGATAATCATTATATGTACGAAATATAATTTCCATTGAATTTATATAAATAATTTTTTCATTTTAAATCAATTACCGTTATAGGGAAACTGAAATACACAGGAATAAAGGTTATACTGGACTGTTGTTGTTTTCCATTGTAAGAAGTTTTCTGTCTAATAGAGAGTCTGTTTTGAGAAAGTTTTACCACAGATCTTTGAACTAAATATTGACAGCGCATTTCACTCCGCCCAACCATTAATGTTAAGTGATCATATAACCATATAACTGAGTGAGAAAGAACATAAAGTAGTGAAGGAGCCCTCATAAAGCCCGTATAAGGAACTGTTTACATCTTACTACATTGTTTCTTTTCTCGCTAACTCTATATCGTGCCCCTGACTTCTCTCTCTAAGCGCTGTCCGTTAGTAATAGGTCTATGGGTTTTACAGTGTACATTTTAGAAAGAAAAGTGATAGAATTAGATAGATTAGAAAGTAATATAGTGTTATACTATTATGAGCTTACCATCAACTGCTGTAAATGTATAAACGTAAATCATTATTAAACGATTAATGTTATGATTTATAAATTATGTATAAAATGTATGCACTTACGAACACTCTTTTCTGAAAATAAATAAACATTAAACATAATAATTAATACTACGATTTGGACTAAAGTTAATCAGTTATTCAATAGATAGGTAATATTATAAATATTTTCAATTTTTTTTTTCAAATTTTGTAAATAATGCAACTCCAGTTGTTATGCAACATGACAATGATTCTGAGCGGAGAGTGTTTGTCAGTATTATTATTTATTACAAAATATATTTTAGATTTAATAGAAGAGTAGATATATACTGATATTAGGTACTTTTTTAATTAGTTTTTAATCTTTTTTTCTGCCTTCACTATTATTGGGTCGGTAAAACTATTTTAATGTTCAACTTCAGCATATTTTCTGTTGAATTTTCTTTTAGATTCTAGTTGGTACTTTAAGGGGTGAAAAGTAAAAATGTCTTGTTATTTTTAAAATTAACTTGAAAAACAGAAAACAACCCGACCGTTTTTACGTGATACCAATGTTCGGACAAAGCGATTTTGTTTTTCTGTAGTAACTAAAAAACGAATAACCAATGAAATTATCACTAAATGTGTTTATGTCCAGTTTCCATTCACGATCATTTTTTCAAAATATTTGGACTCTTTTAAAGATTTCATGTAATCATGAGAAATTTTCGATTTTTTTAAAGTTTTTTTTAATTTATTTATAAAAATTATAAAAAAACTTAAAAATGTAATACAAGGTTCCTTGTCAATTGTTATTAGAGCAATCATAAAAAATGGCTCATCGTAAATCCAGAGCAAGATAAATAATTTGTTAAAATTAAGTTATTAACCAAGCATAATAAATATTGAATCTAATATTGAATTAGATTCATATTTTTGTAAAACAATTTTTATTATTATTATTATTATGACATTTTACTAACTCAGACTACTTATTAAAGTTTTGATTTAAATATATCAATATTTCAGGAGAATCATCCGCTAGGTAAATAATTTATGAAATTTAAAATTTAAAAATTTATAAAAAGTTCAACTTTTATAGCTAAGGATTGAAAATTTGAAATAAGATTCCGCGTGAATATGTTATTCTGTAACCAAAAAAACTTTTTAAATTGTTATTAATTTATGTTCAGATTTGGATGAAATTACATATTTAATAACCAATAATAACAATTTTAGTTATTTTGTTGTAATTTTATAATATTAATTCAACTTACCGGTACCATAATGATAATAAGTAATAATATAAAACATCCACACTGACAAAGTCTCGGCTCAGAATCGTTTTTCGTTTACAATGATATTATATCATTGACTTCAAATTTAATATCATCCACTATACTGTGATCACCTTGTAACCTACTGTACAGCACAGTGACATCCGCTTACCCACCATTTTTATATTTATCCCATCGTACGGCGCACGGGGTAAATAATTACACCAGACATTTTAAAAATGTTTATAAAATATTTAATATGGTATGTGGATATTTGATCACCTCAATAGCTTTAAATATTACAATTATATGAAATATTGTTAAAAAAAATGTTTTTATAATTACCTACTATGTATAATGTAAGCTTTCTTTGTATATCTATATGTTACGGACAAAGTGGGGTAGTCGGGCATTGTGCACAGTGTCCATCAGTTTCGGGTAAAGTAATCAGTTAGTCATAATTGTTTACTTTGACTGGTCATTCTATAACAATGTCTGGGCAATTTGGATTGCCCGCCATACTTTTGGTCAATGTATAATATATGTTGGTACCAGGAAGACGACCTAAGGACAATACCAC
The DNA here is from genome assembly GCA_016617965.1 of Macrosiphum rosae. Taxonomy (NCBI): domain Eukaryota; kingdom Metazoa; phylum Arthropoda; class Insecta; order Hemiptera; family Aphididae; genus Macrosiphum; species Macrosiphum rosae. The sequence goes on along the minus strand of WHPZ01584236.1, from coordinate 12,437 downwards.
GTCGTCTAGTAGTTTATTAAGATATTATATACCTAACTCACAATGACAAAATATAACAATTCAAAGATAAAATACAAATATGATAGAAAAATAACAGACGGCGAGTATGAGTGATTATGTGTGTGTGTGGGTGTGTGAGTGGCTGAGGAGATAGGTGCACGTCTCATATCTCTGGGTGCAAACACTCCTTTAGTTATCTAATCTAATAGGAAAGTTTTGGTTATGATGTAGGTAATTGTCTTAAACTATTTGAGCAATACTCCAGTACTGCAAATGTTAATAATGTGTAGTGTGTTCAGTGTTCAGTGTGTTCAGACTGTTTATTTATGACGTTTGTAATATTTTATTAATTTTTTTTCCGCAACTTTGACCATGAAAACCGAATTTAATAGACGTTTAAAGATATTATACAGTGAAAAAATTCCAATAGTACATTTTTAAGTGAAATAAAATATATGGAACTAATAAATAAAATTAACGAAATAAAACCAAAAACCACGGCTAAAACAGGTACAGAATATAAAGCTTTAAAAAAATATGATGTTATGATGGTAAGCGAAGTTGAAAAATTTGTGGTGCCAATATTGCCTACTTCTAATTCAATTAAATATTATGTTTATAATGAAGAAATATTTTAAATTATTAATGAAATTCATTTAAACATTGGACACGAAGGGCGTAATAGAATGATATATGAAATAAATTTGAAATATATAAATATTACTAGGGAAATTATAATGTTATATCTAAATTTGTGTATAACGTGTCAAAAAAAAGGAAGTACTACAAAAAAAGGTTTAGTTGTACGACCAATCCTCTCCTCAGAAATGAATTCGCGTTGCCAGGTCGACTTAATCGACATGCAAGCTCAGCCCGATAAAAACTTTAAATTTATTTTGGTCTATCAAGCTCACTTAACTAAATTTATTGTACTGCGTCCATTAACCCATAAATGCGCGGAAAATGTTACTTGAGGTTCTATTGGACATTTTTACTACATTTTGTGCACCTCCAATACTTCATAGCGACGATGGTCGATAATTTGTTAATACGATTATTAGCGAATAATGTAATATGTGGCCTAAACTTAAAATAGTTCACTGAAAACCACGACATTCCTAAGGCCAAGGTTTCGTCGAAAGAGCAAATCAAGACATTGAAAATATTATAGCTACTTGGCTTCAGGACAATAATACGAGAAGATGGAGTGAGGGGCTGAAATTTATTCAATTCATGAAAAACCGATGTTTACATCATGGGATTAAATGTTCACCATACGAGGCGATGTTTTGGTACAAAAGCTAAAGTTGTACTAGCACTTCATCACTTCCAAAAAATATTTCATCTATATTGAAGACAGAAGAAGACTTGGAAGAAGCTTTAAAAAAAAGTACGTAGGTATACTTATAATATTATAATACATTTTACTAGGTATTAAATGGATGTATTCAATTTAAAATATATATATTTTTTTAGCTGTCCTACGTATAAATAATATTTCGATAAATGTAATATGTAGATATTAACATTTAAAAAAAATATATTTTTAGCTGTCGTATGCCCGATTGGTTATGAACATGTTGAAGTTCAAGACAAACGTATGTCAAATATTTATTTATCTAATACATGTTATTAATATTGTTTATTAACATTTGTTAGCGGTGACGAATGATGACATTTCCGAAGGTGATGACGATGATTATGAAATTTATGGAAGGGATGTACAATTAACAACTGAAAATAATACGAAAATTGTAAAAGACAAAAGTATGTCAAATATTTATTTATCTAAAACATTTTATTAATATTGTTTATTAACATTTTTTAGCGGTAATAAACTATGGCATTTCCGCAAAACTTAAATCTATTGATCAAAAAAGGTCCAGCTCATTTCAAAATGTACAAAAGCAAACTACGAAAATGAAACAAATGTCCGAAAATAGATTTTGTCAGGGAAAAATTGGCGAGAATGTGATGATAAGAATACCCGATGTAGATAGAGTAAGACGTGATCTTCGCAATATTCTAGGTGTCATATATTCTGGTAACTTAGAACTTTATATTTATTTTTGTTCATAAGTATAATTAGTATAAATATAAATTTATACTTTATAGTAAAAGACAATTTGTACGAAATTGGGACCAAGGAAGGAAAAATAAACCAAATGTTTAGTCGTTACCAATTTAAGTAATGCAAGGAGTCTTTTATAACGACCAAATAAGTACCTGAAAACATTATTTCTTTAAGTGAGGTAGATCGACACAATTCCAACTTAGGAGGTCAAGGATATAATAGATGTGGTTGTATGCAGAAGTGTAAAACAAAAAAATGCAAATGGAAAGCAACAGGTAAACTGTGTAACTCTAAGTGCCACAGTAGCAACCCGTTTTCAGATAAATAAATATAACTACTTTTTAATATTATTAAGCTAAAAAAACAAATTTAAATTACTATGTATACTAATATTCATCTAATAAATAAAAATTAATTAATTATTATAATATTCATTATTATATTGTATTAAATTTATTTAATTGTATTGTTTTAAACATGGTAGCATACATTGCCCTTCAAGGACTCGGTCATTGTACACAACGTCCGAGCAATGTGTTTTATTTTCACTTTAACCACTAAAATTGGGAATTGTACACAATGCCCAACTACCTCACCTTGCCCGTAACATATATTTCCGAGCATAGGCATGAGCACGGGGGGACCGGGTGGGCCGCGGCCCTCCCTGCGACCTCTGGATTTCTCTTTAATAAATACACAGATATCTATGCTATACAAGATAGCAAACATTTTTACATTTAACATGAAAAAAGTGAAGCCAGTTTTAATCTCATACATAGGCCTGCGCACGGGGGGTGCCTACTGCCTGGGCACTCCACGAAATTTTGTAATTAGGGCCCTAAAATGTAAGTCCTAGAGCATAGGGGGCCTGTATTTTAACTAATGTTACTAGAATAAAATACGATTTTTTTCTAAGATATATGGAAAAAATAAATTATGTTTCGTGATAAAAAATAATAATAAAACGTTAAATATTTTTAATTTGAGAAGAATAACTTATTATAATTATTATAACGGCTATAGATGTTAATATATTATTGACTAAAATTCAGGTGTACACACGCCTATATATGATCTCATAGTATAGATATCTGTGAATAAATGTAATAAAGTTATTAATTAATCAGTTATCATCGACCAAATAATTTATTATTATTACAGAACACTACTGTAATAACCATAACTATAATAATAAATAAATGTGTGTCCTTACTCAGGATGAGGGCTGTATAAAATATGTAATAAAGTAATTATAAATTAGTTACACATTTGGTATACCTAATGATAAATTTCATGAAAAAAATATACGATGTTATTTTCAAAAAATGTTTTAATTATAATAGATTTAATATTAATATAGTAATATAGACATTTTTTTATCAAATAGAGAAGTGGAGGCTATTTTCAAAAATAAATAGATATTTGTTCTGTCACAATATCATTATTTGAATAAAAACAATAGTGAAAAAATGTATTTTAAAGTATTAAATGATAGGCATAAATAATACAATTATTTAAATAAACAGTTTATTAGATTTATTTTAACATGAAATAAATTTATTATATTCTACATACCTATAAAACGATCCCGCACATCTAAAAAATATATTAATATAATTAATGATTGTTTAAAATGTATGTATTGTCGATAATTTTATAATTTATTATTTTGTATGTTATAGGTAAATTAAATAAGTAACTAACATGCTTGTTTGAACACAATAGAAAATGATTTATTCAATATTTTAAGACACAAACTATGAAGCAAGAGTACCTTCAAATCAGACGTATATAACTATATCCATACAGTTACCTGCAGCTGCTTACCTACTCAGTGTTGCCTAGCTTAGGTACTTTCTACTATCTTTCTTTTTCCATAACATGTATAACTTATCAAATTAATTGTACTCAAATTAATTTGTAATAGTTTTTACAAGCATATAATTTATGCAAACTACTTTAATAAGCTAAAGAATTTGGTTCAAACTATAATTTATACTTTTTCTTATATTGATAAACTGTAAAATATTAAAAACTGAAAAAACTTTTTGTGATGAATACTTACGTTGAAATTCTGAAATTATACGACAGATTATTATTTTAACAGGGAACACTGATTGAGTTTAGTTATTACAGTCATCAATGATGTTCCTTAGTCTTTTTTTGATTTAAAAGTGTATGGAGTGTGTTCGATTTACAATATTATGGGAAATGTTTTTTTTTTTTTGTTTTTTGTTATATTATGTATAAACTTAAGGTTTATTTTTGTGTTTACTTACTTCTTACTGGTACTGAAATTTTATACAGTTTATAATTTCATTAGTATTTTTTAAGTTAATTTATTACACTTATCAGCAATAATCCTTCACGTTTTAGGTTCTAAAAGAATGTGGGATATATTGGATTTACATTGAGTTTTTTTTTTTATTTTAAGTTTAGAAATAAAAAATACTATTTTTTTTATTATTATTAACGTATTATATACGGTTATTATACCTATTTTCCTTTTATATTATACAGCATTGAACTTTGGTACTTTGAAGACTGAACTACTGAAGTACGTTAAGCTATCGAAAATTAAACACAGCTTATACAGCTGATAAAAAACTTAAAATATATTAATTATTTCAGAAAACCTTTTAAAACCCCAATAACACAAGAATTATATTAGAGTAGATATGCTACCAACCCTGGTAGGTATTAGGTACACCTTAAAATAATGTAAAGTACAGAATTCATATTTTATCTATACAACTTTTTTTTACCATTTGACAATTGTATAATACAATTTTATAACACTGTATAATACAAATTTACATCTCTAATTATGTTACATTATATGTCTGATGTCACGATACGGAGTTAAATAGGTTTAACAATCCTCAACAGTGATTCTCGATCAAAAAAATTGATAAATAATTATTGGGTTCATCATAAAATATTTTTACAATACCCAGTATATTTATGTTTAAAATATATATTTTGCTAAATTGGATAATTTAATTAAAATTAATGATTTTTCTTTTAACGACTATAGTTTTTATGTGTAACTTAAAAAGTATAAGCTATTTAGACTTCAAACTTTTCACCACTACGTATATTGTTATAGTCTTATATCTAGTAAGTAGTAGAATCATCAGGTATACATTTTCATGAAAATTTTTTTGGTTGAAAATTTTGAAAATAATTTTTTTGTTATGGAATTTGAATTATTAATTTTTTTAAATTATAGACCATTTGTTAATTATTCGTTTAATCATTTATTCACTAACCGACGTATTACTTATAAAATAAAAATGTTAAGTGTTAATGTACTTTATTACTTAAAAATTTAAAAAAAAAACCTAGAATTTAAAATTAATTGAATCTTTATTAGGTACATCAGTACATGAGTTGTATAATACATTATTTATATTATATTAAAATACGTTTTGGTATTTGCTTAAATTATCTGAAAATGTATATAGTTATCTTCTTCCTATAGTTGGTGTATTTAAAATAAATTTTATTTCATCAACTTTTATTGATGATGTTACTTCAATGAGTGGAAAAATGAAAGAATTAGTGGACTTTCTATCACTATCGTTATTATTACTACACAAGTCCAATTACAAATTTTATAATTTTATTAAAAATTGAAAAATTGGAAAGAACTTGAAAACTTTCAGTTGTTGAAAATTTTCAATGTTGCTGAAAATTTCAATGAAAAAAAAGTTATCATTTGAAAATTTTCAATCTTACAGCTCTAGGTATACATTAAGTACTTATAAGTTACATTGGTAAATTGTACTAAATTAAAAATGTATATACGATTTTTGTGGTTACTTACAATTTGCTGAAATTATAAAACCATGATTATTTTAATAGTTTTGTTTAAGTTGTTATTAGTAGGGATCAAAATGCCGGAAAAATTCGGAAAAAAACCTTTTTTTTTTCCAGAGCCTCGGGATAGTTGGAAAAATTTTAGAATATTAAAATAATACATTTCCGAAAAAACCCGAAATTTTTGGAAAATTAAAAAAAAAACAGAATTTTTGGAAAATTCAAAAATTTTATTTACGCTTAAAATAAACTTTGTAAAAAAAAAACCATTTTAAAAAATAGCTAAGGAAACCTGTCATTGTCATTTCACATTTGGCAATATGGTTATATCAATGTATTATTGTATTTAAATTTAAAATTAAACTATTAAAAAAATCAATATGGATATTTCAATATTTGTTCTAAAAATAACGTAGTTACATATCAAATTGGTATTTATGTGGGAGGGTGTATTTTCCCGAAAATAAATCACATGTATTTTTAAATGTTATATAATTAATATAACTGTAAGTTGTAGAAAATATATAGACAGTGCACGATTGTCAAATGAGTAATGACAATTATTAATTAATAATTATTAGGAAAATACGACAATAAAACATCATTGGCGGAAATGCGGGATAAAATAGTATAGGTATGTTTATATTATTTTGAATTATTTATTATTAAATTTCAAGAAAAAAACCAGTTTTCCGAAAAAAACGGTAAAAAGCCCGGGTTTTTTCGGAAAACCTTTTTTTTTCGGACACTTTGATCCCTAGTTATTAGGATTATGCCTTATAATATTAATTCTTCACATTTTATATTCTGATATAATGTGAAGTGTATTGGATTTACAATGACGAGGTAGGAGTTTTTCTATCATAATATTAACCATGTCAATTTGTATGCCGGATATAGTGATATCACGTTTAATAGAATTAAATACCTGGCCCCTAAATATAACCTTAATCTTCAACAGTGAATCTCTGGGAAAACATTTTAATACCTCAGAATAAGGTATTTTATAGTATCAATAGTTAAATAATATCGAAAATAAATGGTCACAATTTTATTTTATAGGTGTTAGAATTACATATACAGCTAAATTGGATATTTAAATGAAAAATAATGATTCTAAATTATACACAAATAAGTTCGTGAAAATTCGTAAAAGTTTGTAAAATAATATTATTTAATTAAACTTTTTTAAACTACAGACATTTGTTAGAAGTATAAACACATTTTTTATAGTTATTAAATGTAAAAAATTAAAAATTTATATAGGTATGATTTCCATTACCATTTTTTTTCACTGAAATTATAAGAATATTTATTATTTAAATAGTATTATTTATGTTTAGTTATTACACTTGTCCAAGATTAATATTTACTTTTTAGATTCTAAACATACACAAAATAATGTGGAATATTTTAGATTTACAATGATGGATTAGGATTCTGGTTGTTATTGTATGTTACATTATATTGCTATTGTTCGATAAGTATTAATTACTGGATGTGATATAAATGAACCCAGGGGCAAACCCAGGAATTTTTCAAAGGGGGGGTCCAAATTGTGATAACATGTAAAAAGTATACAATCAGCGATTTTCACCTTAAGAATTTTAAATTATGTCAACCAATAGTGGAGGGGATCCAGACCTCTTGGGTACGACCCTGCTTGAATGCCTGTGCCTGATATAAAGCTATTTCCACTGTGATACAGCCGGTCAAGGTCACGCTTCTCGAGCGTCGCCGTCATGTGAGTCTTCGGGTTCCCCGTTGACGTGTGTCTTTGAGGCTTTAGTGTGCTTGGTTTTGCAGGTCGTTCATACTATGTTGTTTTCTTAACGACGATATTACAGGTGTTATTTAATTTATATGTCATCGCTCTATTATATTAATATATTATAAATCTTTTTGTACATGCCTGATTAGCAATAATTTTCAACCACTATAACCATTAACCATATTCCATAAGTCCCGTTGTTGTTAATTTGAATTATTATTTTTTGAATTACCATCAAAATGATGAGTTACATTATATTTTCTGATTTATATCTCGTGTTACAAATGTATTTATTTATTATTGGAATATTGTATTATTTGATCTCGACACAACTTTGAAAGTATATTCTGTTTCGATTTTTCCTATAGTCCTTTAGTTCTCTTCATTACATTTATTCAGTCCACTATTATCGCACGTATATTGCTTGTATATATCACCAGGACAAACAGTATTCACACTCCAGCGATCGCCCGGGAGCGGACAATACCAGACGACACTCATTACGCTGTACCCACATCATGGTTGTCGGAATCAGATTCCCCTCACACAATGTTATGTCTAATATATCGTTATAGAGTTAAATATAGGTACACAATAATCCTCAAATTTGATTCTCGATCTAAAGTTTTGGAAATTTGACATGAAGTACCCTATAAAGTATTATTACAGTACGTAGTAAAAAATGAAAAATATCATAATTACATTGTCACAATTCCATTTTATACACTTTTGAATTAAACATTTTGATGAATTGGATATTTTAATAAAAATAATTATTTTTCTTCTAACGATTAGTTTTCTTATTGTAATTTAAAAAATGTAAGCCTTGGAGACTTGAAACTTTCCGCTAGGTACTACATATATTTAAATAGTTTAAACTTTAAAATACTTAAAATAATGGTAAGCTACTTATATCATGAAACTAGCTAGGACCAACCATTCTTCAGTATATAATACTACTTTGGAAAAATGTATATATTTATCATAATTTTGATTATTATATAAACAAACTACATGTAAATGTTTTTATTTTAACTCACCTCCCACACTACAAAATTGGTATGGATTTACAAATAAAGCTATAATAAATTAATTAAAAAATATATTATGAGAGGTTATATATTTCCTTTTTCATTTACATTAAACGCATGTTAATACAAATGAAAATACAACACATTTAGGAATAATTCCATAAATTATAAATGTAAATAGTTATAGAAACAGATTCATTTACGAATAATACTTACCATGACTATTTGAGTTACGGATAATGAAATAAAATGTTTGTAAAAAACCTGTCAGTAATATTTTAATATTACATAAATAATAGATTAAATTAATATTGTAATTATATAATGTTTAAAAATGAATATTTATTTTATTTTAAAATATTTATTTATCTATTCATATTGAATTATTTAATATCTATTGGTTGCTCAATAGTTTATTGACCAAATAATTGAAATAAATTATTTAAGTAGAATAAAAAGTATAGGCATTACGCAATACAGGCTCCTCTCAAAAACCTCCAAAACTTGCCTTTTTAATCACGTAAATTTACTTAGACACGTTAATCAAAAAAGAAATTTAGTAAGTTAACAGTTAAGTTAATGAAGAGCCAAAAGTAACTAGTTAAGTTAAAAAGTTAAAATTTACTTTTTAACTTAACTTTTACTTTTTAACTCGTTAATGCCTAGCCTTGCTAAAGAGCAGGGGTCACCAACGGACCGCGAGCACTATTTTTACATACCCTTATCCACGGAATAGTTTTTAAATTTGTATATTATAGAAACTATAAATGTGTCATATAAACCGTTTACTGCACTGTGTGTGTTGACGTTCTGTTCGTGTTCAATGTTTTTAGTTATTATTAGTTTTTCTTGTACAAACTATGAGTATGGAAAGAATAAAAAAGAAAAGTAGAATCTGAAAATCGACAGTTTCTCCCAGAATGGACTGATTTATATTGCTTTACATTTATAAATAAATAAGTATAACCACAAATTTATAAAATATAATATAAATATAAATAACTATTTATGAACGTGTGTAAACGTCATTGAAACTGTTTGGACCGAGCAAAGTTTGGTAAGTTTCAAAACAGACTCCTTATAGAAATAAGTTGGTGACCCCTGCTATAGAGTATAGACAACCTGAAACACACATAAACTCGTTACTCATCACAACCGCCTGTATAACCGACACTTGACTGACATATATTTAAACCTTTCCAAGTAAAATACATTATCTTCCCATTTATTTTTCCTCTTAAGAAAAAAAAAAATTAAAAAAAAATTTACACGTTGTCAATCGTAGTTATTTTTATCTATACTAAACCTTTTATTTGGGACACAATCATATTATGGTTTGTTTCGTTGGATGGGTCATGGGTCGCAGAATTGAGAATGGTAATATTATCGTGCTTAGTGGTGGAGGTTAATTATTACTACTTAACGTTACTGCAATCACTAAAAACACTCAACTCCTCATCATTATATTATATTATATTGCATTATCATTTAATATTGCTAAAGAACTACGATATATAATTTTAAAATGCTCTAAGTACTTTCGTTAGGTATAAGGACGAAAACTTTCTCTAAAAATATTGTTCGCTACATTTTTTGGTTTTTACCAAGAGATATAAAATTAATAATATTGAATGAAGGTATTTTGATAAGGTGTAAGGGAAATTAGTAACCGACATGTAACATCATTGCCTCCCTCCCCTCAACTGCTTGTGAATTCACTACGCACGATATCAACACCAATGACAACAAGTGCCGATGATTGTCAACCAAATTGAAATAACCAATACGTAACAAAACGCATAGAGATAAAATTCAGAATAGTTTATATAGCTTATGCCTTATAGTATAATTAAGAAAGAATTCAATAATATTATAGATTCAAAATTAATTTACGAATTTTTTCAGGTAAAGTCACATTATCAGTATTTTTTCGCTTGCGATTGATAGGTGTCGAATCATCTTGTGTATCCATTGTTGCATCACCATGACCAATTTCTTTGGGTAAAGTCACATTATCATAACTTGAGATGTTAATCTTTGTTTCCACGTATTTTAAGAAATCCATAAAGTCAGCTGAGATATCGAATTTTGCATGACAATGATCCGAAATGTGAATTACCGAAACATTTATGGAAAAAAAAACTCTGTTATTTTATTTACAAATAGGCACCTGATATTCTTATAATTTATACAATTTACCACTCATAATTACTCACCAAATTGCCGTACAAAATTGTAATTATAAAATCCAGTATCAGCTATAAACAATATCAATATATACCGTTTATTACTTTCTTAAGGTAAACACAGATTCATTGACAGTGTTAAAATATATCTTAATATCAATTATCAAATAAAAATTGTTTTGGTAGAATATATTATATACTTTTATACAGTCGTTCGAAAATAGTTTGAACTATTTTATCTGCTTATATATAAAATTAATTTTTAAATACTTGATCTGATAATACATAAAAAGCAGGTAAGTGGATGTCGCTCTACTGTACAGTAGGTTGACCTACTTGTAACCTACTGTATAATTATAAATAGAAAAATGATGGGTAAGTGGATGTCACTCTGCTCTACAGTAGATTACAAGTGGTTGCAGTGGATCACTGTATAATTTATTGTATTAAACTTGAATTCAATTATATAATATCATTATATAAGAAAAACGAATCTGAGTGGAGACGGTTTATCAGTCTGGGTTTTTTATATTGTTATTATTTATTATAGCCTGTAAGTTGAATTAATAGTATAATACATTATTTTTTATTCGTTGCTACGGTGATAAACAAAGTGTTCGAAAATAAATCCCATTTTTAGTGGTTTTTCGTGATTAGTCGGTAGTTTTTCCAGTGGTATTGAATAACTATGGAAACGAAAAATGACCTCTCTAAAGTACCATCTTGATCTAGTTGGCTAAAATAACAATTGTGGCTGGTGTAGGGCTGACGGTATTTCCGATATACCGTAAATACTGTTACACCGGTATTTTAAAATTATTTTGGTAAACGGTATACCTTAAAAAACCGTCTAAATATTATACCGTAAAAAAACATCCAAACGGTATACCGTAAAAAACTGTCCAAGCGGTATACCGTAAACGTTAAAGAACTTGAGTACCTATACCTACCATTTATGTGTGTTACTTAGCTTCAAATTGATTACTTTTAAAATTTAAACCTATACCTACTGTAGCAGTGTAGAAGAATAAAGATATAAAATACCTATTCAGTTAATCATGTTGTTTTATAGGGAATAGATGTTGATAGACGATAGGTAGAGACAGATTAAAAAAATCCACTAGTTTTACTAGTTGCCTACTATGTTTTTCAAAAAAAATTGAATCAAAGTACAAGAATTTACATAAATTAACTTAATTTTAAGTATAAAATAATTATTATACTCCGTTCCACGATAATAGGAACTTGTTTTGTGATGTAACTGACGGTGTTTAATGACCTGGGTCACTATTTTCCCTAATCAAACATTGTTTGTAGTTGTAGTACTACACAACGGTGCCGCCCGGAATATTTGAGTGAAGGAAATAGTGCCCCAGGTCGTTAAATTCCGTCAGTTACATCGCGAAACGAATTCCTTCTCTCGTGGAACGGAGTATAGTGCAAGTGTTAATGCTGTTTTCTAGTAGGTATCAATGGCAATAATATAGATTATAATATTATATATTATAGTATATAATAAAATATATAATGTGAAACAATATTAAAGTAAAAAA
>WHPZ01584235.1:0-20002 GCA_016617965.1 Macrosiphum rosae | reverse complement strand
TTTTTTTTTTAAATTTATTTTCCTATAATATTGGGAATCAGATGTCTAGGGACTAAACGTCTAAATGTGTTCATTTCATTGGTCATACATTTCAAATTTAAACATTACCAAATATGTAATATATAAATATGTACTTGTTTTTCTGAAATATAGAAACGATTCATTATATAAATTATTTTGTTAATAAAAGTAAGTGTATATTATATTTTATGTCTGTAGACTGTTATTATATTTAAATCTTGAAAATGTTTATCTATATTTATAATGGAATTCATATAGGCATAGAGTATAATATATAAGAGTAGTTGCCGATATAAAAAAAATTAAATTAAATCATAGAACCGCCAAAACCTCTACCTCAAAATATCGGTTTCGGCTCTTAAAAACATTTGAAGAGATGTGCTATGGCAAGATTTCGATTTTGAATATTTTTTATTTCCTAACCAAGTATGATATATAATTACTGAGTAACTATTTTCTAATGGATTTAAAGATTTCATTTTTATTTTGTGTGTGACGAAGTCACGGAGATCTCGTAGTATCTTACTAGTTACTACTGCCTGTTCAAATATTTGCAAAAAGGTGTACGCTTAAAACTCATAATATTATTGCTTAGATCGATGAAAATATTCAAAAGAGTACAATATATATATAACACACATACGTTAAGTTTGTGTTATATATTTACTTCTGAGTTCTGACTAAATAGTTTTAAATTACCTTTACGTGATATTGTTGACGTCATATTCACATATAAATGCTTATATATATATATATATTAGGTATGCTATGCAAACATTATGTTATTGAGATAAATATAACGTCGGTAAAGTTTAGTAGGATTTATTTTATGCGTTAGTAAGTAGGTACAAACTAAAAATCGAAAACAAATAAAATTTCCTAATGTATTTGTTTCAAGAACAAATAATAATAGTGTCGACGGTGTCGTATATTTTGAATGATTAGCTATAGGTTAAAGTTTAGTTGCACACAATAGCTATCATATAAGTTATAATGAAATTTTACAAATGGAATTATTTTATTTTTCAATTATCATAATAACACAGTATTAAAATAAACGTATTACCTACTTGGAAGCTGTCAATGAAAATTCATATATGAACCAACAAGAATACTGTTCGTTTTGAGCACCACCTTCTCTCTGAAACATTCAAATAGTGACTTAAATATTATGTTATTATATATAGTATTACCTATATACAAATTAGACAAGCGGAAACAGATCAACAAAATGTTATAATAATATATACTAATGCATTGAATGGTTGTAATAATTAAAACCTACAGTTCACTGTACACTATACACACTATACACTGCACGAAACTATATGGGTAGGTATATACTTAATACAGTTTATTCTGCGTATCCACTACAAAAGTGATCATTTAAAACTTAGTTACAACTTACCAAGTTAACATATAAATACATTATCTTATAACAAGTGCCTACAAAATTAAAACAATTAAATTAAATTGAGCCAAAATATTACTTTGTTTAAAATGTAGAAACTATCGTACCGAGGCTACATTTTTCAGCGTGATATTTATTTTCCAATCATGTCCTAGGCAAGACCAAATTCAAAGGTTTTTAAGAAAGTAACCTAACTTGGGTATTAGGTACCAAGAATTCTCACTTATTAATCCAATCCATGAAAGCTTGAACAATTTTCTTTTACTGTATTATTATATATAATATTATTATTAAGTACTATAGGTATAATATAAACCATTGCATTTTAGGTCAAACGATATGTTTCATGTAATAATATAGTTGTCAAACAATGTTAAGCATTAGTTCTTGTAGCTATAGCTATATTACACAGGCTATTTATTTTAAAATATTTACGACTTTAATTATTTTATTTTGTTTTTAAAACAATACATTTTAATGATGTTTTGAATTTTCAACAATCAGTTTCACCAAAATGTCAATAGATCAAACAAGAAATTGTTTTTTTTAAATATTGTCTTAATATTTTTCATATTAGCAATTACAATATAACAACTAAACTAGGTAATAATAATGAAAAGTTATCGTTATATAAATAGTACGGTATACTATACCGGGTAAAGGTATATTCATCTAAAAGTATCTGTATTACCCGACTTCGACCTCGAGAAATAATGAACAATTATAAAATAGAGAACTATATTGGGGTATTTTGGTTTTAGTGTATCTGCTTATAGCTTTGTGAACAAATCCTACCTAGGTAGGAAATTCGCCTGCAGCTGATTGGATACAATGCAGTGGTAAAATATAATATAATATATAAAATACTCTAAACTTTTTACGTCCTCGGCTTAATAATCATATATGAATTTTAGTGACATATTATTTATAGTAAAATTACTTTGTAAATTAATTCAACATAAGCTTAAAATATGACCTATAAACAAAAACGCGTGTTTTAAGCATATATATATATATATATATAAATGTTCTCTGCTGTATACAGTAGGTTACAAGGGGATCGCTGTATAATGGATGGTGTTAAATTTGAATTAAATGATGTAGTATCATTGTATAAGAAAAACGATTCTGAGCGGAGATGGTATGTCCTTCTAGGTATAAGACATATTATATACCTACTTATCTATGGTATTAAAAAAAATTGTCCTATAATGAATTCCAAATTCATCATAGATATCACAATAGGCATTAGGTACTTATAACTTGTTATACATCAACAACAAACCGTGATACTATAGTAAATATATAATGGTATAGGTAGGTACTTTAGAAGTTTCAAGTACTCACAAATAATATTATACAATCACAACAAAATAACTAAAATAGTTATTCTTGGTTTTTTATGTAATTTCATCCAAATTTGAATTTAAAATGTCTGTAAAAAATAACTGTGTTCATATATTTTGGTTACAGTATGAACTATTTATGAGAACCTTTGTTTTAAATTTGCAATCCTTAGCTATAAAAACTGAACATTTTATAATTTATTAATTATAATTACAATGATTGATAATTTTTGAGATTTTGATAAATTTTGTCAAAATTCGATCTTTAAATGCTTATAAAAAAAAATTGTGCCTATGTATTTTTAATGTTTTTCAATTTCTATTGTAACAATATATCAGGAGCCTTGTATTAAATTTTTACACTTTTTGGCCTAATAGATAAAACTTAATTGATATTTATAGAAAAAAAAACTAAAAAAATTGAAAACTGAAAATGTCCGTAAACAGCTCAAAAAGAGTCAAAATATTTTCAAAATTGTACAGTGTATAGGAAATGCTAATATGAACATTCAGTGAAGTTTTCATGTATCTACAGTTATTCATTTTTGAATTACAACAAAATAAGGAAATCGCTACATGAGAAATCAAGTGAATATCCAATGTTGTAAAAATTTGAATTTTAAACGCTCATAAAAATTTAATTTGACTTTCCGGTAGAGATTTTTTTATTGATAAAGGTAGATAATCTTATAAGGAATCTTTTATTACATTTTAAAATCTTAGATTTCAAAAGAAAAATTTTTATGAATTCTTAACTCAAAATAATTTAATAATTTTCGTGATTTTTCCATGTTTTGTTAAGATTTGAACTTTATATGCTTATAAAAAAAAACTGTGACTAGGGATTTTCAATATTTTTGAAATATTATGTAACAATATAGTAGGTGCCTTGTATTAAATTTTCAAGTATTTTTACTGAATAAATAAAGTTTTATTGACATTCATAGAAAAAAAACTAATAAAATGGGATACTGAAAATGTCCCTAAACAGTTCAAAACAAATCATAACATTTTGAAAATTTTATCATGTATAGAAAATGGGAATATTAACAACCAGTGAAAATCATGTATCTGTGGTCATTTGTTTTAAAGTTACACCAAGAACCAAAGTCGATTTTATGAAAAATCGATTTTGTGTAAAAATTCCCGTATTTCCTTAATTTTTCATATGTTTTTCTTGGCGCTTTTGAAAATTACTGTAAATTTTAAATTTTGAACTCCTCAATGCAACAACGATATTCATTTTCCAATTGAACAAGATACTGAAGTTGAAAATCGAAGCATTATTTATACTTACTGCTTCGACACAGAACCAAAAAAATAAAATTAAAAAAAAATATAAAAACACACATCATTGGAAAATCAATACATTCATCATTCCACTCAGAATCTAAAAATGGATATATAGTACATACGGAGTAATAATATTGGCTTCTTCGTCGACAAAATTCCCATAAATTCCCGCAGAGAATTTTCAATTTCAACGTTTCCGATAACTGGAATCGGTTCGTATCCCATTTTTTTTTCGCTTACCGAAGTCGCCTATATATATTTCCCCGTATATAACACGGTTAAATCTGCATCTGATGCAACGCGTTGCAGCTACAACCCAAGGGAAAGGATTTCGCCTGATGTTGATAGGGAAAAGGGCAACCCGTGTCAACAAATTACAGTCACGTTAAAATCGGTCAGGAAAAACAGCACTGCACCCGGTTATACAACAAAATGTATATATATATTATATTATACGTATTAGACGGTTTGCCGGTGGTTAGGGCATGGTAGAAACAGCACTTCCGGATACCTTTCGACGTTTACTGTTATAATAATAAATATGCTCTGGTTTTTATTTCTCTAAAAAACTCCCTTCTCTTTTGCCATAAAAAAATCGTCTATGTTAATAATAATAAATTAATACACGACAGGACTGAGATCGAGAACCTAATGAATATTGGCCGACCATATCCACTGACTGATTTTCGGCTTCAAAAAGCCGGTCAAAAAATATATCCTTTTATCCTTTAAAAGGCACTTTGGCAATATATTATGGCTAAATATAGTGATCGGCCTATTCTGTCTCTTAACTCAGCAAACCGTAAAGTTCGGAAAAAGGAAGTATAAATCCCAAGTTGTTTTATGTGAACGTCATTTTCCCGTGATTAGTATTATCCTTGTTGCAGGGTTTAGTCGTAATATTTTTAAGAAAGCCTCATAAATCAAGATTAATCGTTCTAAACGGTTTAATGCGTTGCTCAATATACTGGGAATGTTTACCACGTGACTCTGTATCATCACGATGCTTGTTTACGATGTGAAAATGTTCACAACTCCAATTATTGAAAAATTGCATTAAAACGTTATGGTAGTTTATCGAATGACTTTTAGTTGGTTACTATATAATAATAATTAAAAAGTTAATCTCAAGACAGTTTGTTTTGGAATTAAATCGCCAGTTATTTTCGACAATTACTATTTATACGAGTGACGCAATTATATGATAATGGCGTACAGCGTTGATATAACTGTAAAAAAAAAGGCCATTCGAAAAGTAGACAGCAATAACATCATAATATTGATGTTGTCGCACATTAAATTAATAATTATACTTACGTTACATAATCATATTATATTTATTATACTATAACACATTATATTATATCAGTCGATCCTCGCTGTTCGATAATAATAATTATTAAGACGCAAAACCTTTAATTACCTTCTATACACTAAAATGTAATGGATTTGTAAAATATAAATGATACGCGTGGACTTTAGATATAGATTGGACCGTCGTTCAACGCGTAAAAAAAAAGGAATACACACATTTAGACAATTTAGCAGTGGCGTTTTTTTTTTTTTTTTATAACTATTCTATGTATTTTTATTTTAAACAAAAATTGCATATCTGCAATATATTGTTATACAATCGGAAGTTACCACGTCACTTTACAACTCGTGATTTGTGAATTTATTGTTTTTGACAGGTTGACATTTTGTATTTACCAACCAAAAAAAAATTAAATCTATAATATTTAAATTGAACGTAATATTATTAATATTATTTGTAACTGTTTAACTGTTCTGTTATACGAATAAACGAATATATAATATTTATTTTTTTTATGCAAAAAAATTAGTTGACATAACATTTAGTCACTGTCACTCACTGATATGTGTTGACGATGTATATATCTAAACAGCATTATTACTTGTCTATGATTAAC
This sequence comes from Macrosiphum rosae, assembly GCA_016617965.1. Lineage (NCBI taxonomy): Eukaryota > Metazoa > Arthropoda > Insecta > Hemiptera > Aphididae > Macrosiphum > Macrosiphum rosae. The sequence goes on along the minus strand of WHPZ01584235.1, from coordinate 14,000 downwards.
ATTTTTTCTTACATCATACAATATACATTATTGTCGTACATCAAATCAATGCATCTCTGAAGTCTGAGGTATCATTTTTTTCGAATTAAATTCAATTAAACAATGGGAAAAGCGTATAGAATAATATTTACATTATGTTTTAAACATCGAAAGCCATTCTTCTCAAAACCACTGCCCCTATTATTGTAAATAACATGGGTACACTAATATAAATGTAAACAAAAATTAATAAACTCGTCAATTAAAATCATAAAAAAGATCAATGAGTCCAGATGAAATACGCCACAAAGCGAAAAATCGAATAGAAAATAATAGTAAAAAAATAATATGACGTAGGACGTAGGTAAAAATATGCAGTATGCATATCGTGCATAATATTATAAAAATTAATTGTCCATTTCGATATGAAAACTATAATATATAATAATTTAAGGACGGCCACATAGATATATGTGTACAGAAGCGGTGCTATATGGGGACCTCCCCCCTCTTAGATAAGTTTTCAAAGATACCTTTCTTGTTTTTTAGTTACCTACCTAATTTATAAAAAAAATATGTATTAACTTCATAATAATAATATATAGTCTTATACACCGGTATATCAGTATAATAATATTTGTAGGGTTTATTTTTTTTTTACATATACCTATCTTATGTTTAATTTCTATTTCTAGTAGGTGCATTAAGTTTTATGACTATACCGCCCCTTTTCATAATCATAGGTGTGGTGTGTATATTATAAAAATACGACGACTTCGATACACGGAGTCGAAAATATTCTCATTCGCCCTCTATTCAAATATAGTCCGATCGCATGTCTCCCGCGGGATTAGTATATAATAATATTATGTGCAGTGATAACGAAGACGCGCAAGTCCAAATACATGGATGACATATACATACATATATATTACGGTATATATGGCGTGTTCCGGAGTCTTAATGAAGGCGCTTTAATTGCTGATTTTTATCGGCGGGACAATCGCATAAACGGGTGAACGCCAACCCTTTCGCGTTTAATAAAACGCGTCGAAGGGAGGAGAACGGGGGTGGAAATAAAAAAAAAAAACAAACAAAATAAAGTCAACCCTTTTACCAGTACAACAACTACTACGACTGTATCGGTCGCGATGGTCTGTAGCACTATAGTAACATATACCTATACACAATCGCACAGACACACGCTGCAGCGACGTTATTGCACCACTGTGTAATATATACATAATAATATAGAGACACCACATAACGCAGGCATTTCCAGGCCATTTAACACGCGCGATATTCTAATTTTCACACGACACCGCCGCCGTTGCGGTTACATTTGTGCGGTAACAACGGTTAAAAACCGAGCAGCTGACAAAAGGCACAGCCGCGGCACTTTCGGCTCAACGATTCCCCCGCCCCTCACGCGACCGCTTCGTATTTATTATAATATGTATACTGTATAGTATATGTACACTAGTCTAATCATATTATATTATAATAACGTCTACGACCGATAAGACACTGTTGTACTTGTACAGATAAAATACTAACGACCATGCGTGCAGTAACGCGTAGGAAGGTTTTTAGTTCGGTAAGGGGTTTGCCTAAGATTAATCACAGACCCCTGGAATCTCCTTTTACATTATTTTTTGCCAAACAGTTTTTAAAACAAATTATAGAGTTAGTCTAAAATTTAGTCATCGTTTATAGAGTATTTAACCTGCTGCAGGTCATTTGTATAACCTCTCCAGGCCGTAATAAACGTGGTAATAATCACAATGATACATGATATACTACGATTATGGCAAACGTTTAATAATGTTCTTAATCTGCCAAAAAAAAAAAAAAAACTGAAACTATATGATTCTCATCGACTAATTGCCATTTTACAATACTAATTATTAGTAATTATTATTATTAGTAATAATTAATGTACTCTGTGTTTTGATTATGGTGGAAAATAAGAAAGAACTTTTTTTGTAAGAAAGAACCCTAGAACGCGTACATAACTGTATGCATGTAACTATAGTGCAGTGCGGTTGTTTTATCGTGATCTAGAATGGCTATCCTAGAAACTGAAAATACTAGAAATTATTTTTAATATCCAAAGATATATTTTCCAGTTCACGATAAAAGTATATCACTGCGTGTAAAGATTGACATTGTGCCCACTTACATTTCTTATCTGCGGATCTGACCAAAGTCTTGGCGAACGCGATTTATATGACGACCAATATATGGAATGGCGAAGTAATGTTGCGGTATGCGTGATGTAAAGTTTTAGAGCCTCCGATGGAGAAAACCATCTTAGTCGTTGCAGCAGCGCTGAGTCGGATGGTTGTGGGGCACTACAACATTACTACCACAGGCCACAACATAACCAAGCCCGGATTAAGGGGAAGGGGTCCAAGGGGGGCACTGTCCCGAGGCCCATTGATTTTGGGGGCCCATATTTATCCCTAAAATATATTTTTTTAACGCATCCAATACAGTATTTAAAAAAAAAACGACTTAAGTAGGTAGGTAAATTATTATTAATAATCATAAAATAAAATTGTTCTCAATTTTATATCACGAAAAATTACTATAAATAATGAACTATGTTTTCCAACAATCTTGTTTTAATTTTTTTTTTTTTTTTGAGTATTTTGGATTATCGATTTAACTATTTAAGTATATAAAAAGGTAGTTATAAGAAAAAAATTATTTAGTTCTTGTAAATTAGGTATTTCAGTTAAAAGTATTAATGCATATTATACTATACTTTAGAGTTTAGAGGACTATATAGTTATTAACCTAGTGAACCAAAATTGATAATTTGACTGTCATAATGTTCAGAAAAAAAGTTTTACCAGGATCTATCAAAAAATATAGTGGTTACCATTTGAAAAAATAAAGTCGATTTTATTATTGGTACAATTGCGTGTTTAAAAATTTTGAAAATGTTATAAAAAAAAAATAAGACACAATACGTCTTTTTTTTGTAAATTATTATAATCGTCTTATAATTGTTTAAAAAAAACCCGCGTACAATGACATAAGATACAGTATATAGGTACCCTGTCTATTTTTGGTATAGTAAAAAATTATACAATAATATAAGATCGTTAATATAGATACACAACTATTTTGAAGTTAAAGTTGAAAGGGGGCCCACTAAGTGTATTGTGTCCCGAGGCCCAATTGATCCTTAATCTGGGCCACAACATAACTATACATCTTGAGTAGTGAGGGTAATCTAAGACCTGGACCGCTACTCGTAGTTTTCTTAACAATGTAATTTCGAAAACAAGACAGCGGCACACTATAATTATTGTCACCCTTTATAAATATTATATTTGTTACATTTAATGTTCTTATTTTATATTAATAATTGTCAACTATTAGAAGGGGGGAGGGACACAGCTATAGGGTCACAAATTTCATTCAAATTTGAAAAGAAGTTAGGTAATCTAATGTACAAAATAAATTGTGTGATAACTATAATATGGATTATACTTTACACTATAAAGTTTATATAGTTAGTTAGTTACTTAAGTCTATATAGTTAGTAACTTAAGTTATGAAGCTACATAGCAAAATCAAGTCAATACCTACTTAATTTAAAATTTTTACAAAATTAAATTCTTTCTATTACCACCTATTTATTTACTATTATTAAAACTTTAAATTATTAAAATTATTATTAGGAAAATAAATGTATTACCCCATTGAAATCAAATAATAAATTATAGAACTAACTAGGGTAGGTTTATCTTTTTTTTACACTTCATGAATGGGTTTATTGGATTTGCTACCCGTTGGTATATATTATAAACATTTACAAACTTTAGTAAACTTACTAGTTACTATATAGTAATATTATTATAGTGATACCTAAACAAATTCGTTTGATTCGATTGTTTTTACAATAATTTTTCGTAAGACGTTGTTTGAATATTTGGTGATAAACTAAAAACATACTAATAAATATATTATATTTTATATGATTATATATATTATTTATGCTAAACAAACAATTTTTAATAACTACAATTTTGGTTTCAGATCGACTGATAAGTTACTTATTTAGTTATTTTTAAGCTGGGCGTATGGAGATTGTAGGTATTATAATATAGGAGAATGGAGTAAATATAAAAAAAGTAGAACAAATTCCTAAAAGAATAGTGCACTTAAATCATCAATCAATGCATGCCCTACCAAATCATCTTCTTTGCACCAGTTTGACCCACGAAAATGACCCAGTCTAATTAAAATGTCTTTATAGTTTTGTTAACTTTCTGTATTTAATTAAGTCGTGTCATAATATACCCACGTTACAGGTACGAAAAATAATAATATTATATTGTTATGCAAACGAAATGAATATAAATCAAAATACTCATGGGCAGCGGTATAATATATAGGCATTTTCATAATAATATGGGTACCTATAACCGGTGAATTAATGTCGATATATTTACGGGCAGAGCATAAGTACCTACCGAATAATGTAAACCATTGTTATATTACATATTACTGTACGGTTGTGTTGATTTAATCGCGTGGCCCGTCGGCGATATAAAAACAATAATACACATAAATATTATAATAATATATATGTAATTTTATAATATGCATTCATATACCGTTTTGGAGTATCAAAAATCGAGCGCAAAACTGAACGGACGGGCGCGAGGATTACGGATTATTAATACTGTATAGCTCCGATATACAATATTTTAATATATATATACACAAGCTGATAATGACTTGAAAACGAGTCCCCCTCGACGCCAGCAGCTCTCGAATACATAATAATAATAATAATAGTATTTCAGGTACCGCGGCGAGAGATTTAACAACGAAACGATAATAATGATAATATTTGATGCTGCTGCAGGATTATACCGTGTTTTGTGTAGCTTTTTCGTCCCGCTCGGCCGAGAACAGCTGCCGATATAATGTATATCAAATAATAATATATAATACGCGCTACTACCCTATATTACTGCCGCCGTTCGTATAAAAACTAGAGTTATATATTATTATTATTGTGTGTGTGTGTGTGTGCATCACACACGATCGTTGCACATCATTTCTCGATAAACCCTCGTGTATCCGATGTATAAATGACCCGCAGCTAGCACCCCAACGGTAATAAAGTATACGTATAATATTATTATTAATATGAAAACGAACAGCGTGCGCGGGTGTGGCTGTATAATATTTATATATATATTATAATATGATATACCTATTGTAATAATATATGATGGTTTGAGGTGTTCATCGAAAACCCAGCGTATTGTGATTATCGGTCGTGGAGTATAAAATATGTGGAGGTGTATATCGAAAAACTATATTAAAATACATCCACCCCTGTTTGGGTTGTATACTTGTATCAATAAATACATTTTTTTAGTACCCATTCAGCATAATAGTATGCACGTTTTTGAAAAGATGCAACGAAAAATCATATCCAGTCTTTTTTAAATTTTGTTCATCGTCATATTATTATAATTACACAATAACAAATAATTATGTACCTACCTATATTTTGTCCTTTACCTAACCTCAAAAAATACATTGTAAGTTACCTTAAAGACACACATGTCGGCCGTCGCATTGGTGGTCTAACAGGGGGGGATGAGAGAGAGACAGATTCCCCCTGACCTTTTTTAAATTTTTTACGAAAACTTCGATTTATAAAACGGTTATCAATAATCATTTAGTCCATAATTTTAATGATTATAATTTAACTATAATTTTAATGATTAAAATATAGAGCATGTTAAAAAATCAGCCAAATCCCCCTTGAAAAAATCATTTGACCGTGTGGGATAACAGTCACTGAATTTTTTTTATCATCGCGCGTAACGCGTTTTAGTAGTTTTTCTGCATTTACGATATTTGCACAGTTTTGCCGTCAAAAGAGCACACGTTTTTGTCGGAACGATCTATGAAATATATAATATAGCTTCAACAGTGCAAGAATATGAGATTAACGAGCGCGAGCGTCATTGTTATCGAAAGCCATTGTGCGTTCCGTACATAAGCGTTCCTTCCACGTGTCGGCACACGTCACGCAATTTAACGTTTTCGCGATTCGTTTATATAGACTGTTCCCCCAGCGAAGAAACCGCACTCGATTAAAGAGAGAGGTTAAAATAGCTAGCGATCTGAATTGCATAAGAAAAATTCGGACAAATGTTCGAATATTGTGTATATATTCTAAAAGGGATGATGAAAGGGCACTGCTGTACAACCTAAACTTTAGTACAGGGGTCTCCGAACCGCTCTCCGACATGTCTGAGGTCCACTAATTGTAAGCTTAACGGCGTATGCATTTTTTAATACATTGTTAATCGTATAATAAAAGTTTTCATACGTATGCGGCCCTTGAGATTTTCAAAAATAATTGGTGACCTGCTGCCTTAAAAGACTGAATAAGACACCTGATTTAGTATAATATGAAATGCTCGTGGTTCTAAATACTTTTAACGTAGTCTTTATATTCGGCTCTGTATATAGTTGCATGTTCATAATAGTAATAATCAGAATAATACGAGTACTCAGCTATTATACACCATGCAAAGCGAAACTTATAATAATTCTGGGATATGGCTGCAGAGTAGTCCGAATTTCGCGATTCCTACTTTATATTATAAATTGGCGATGACCGAGCGTATAAGAACCTCCAATGATATGATATTGTAATTCCCACCGGTCTTTGACGCAAAATTTGAACGACCCCGTACAATAATATGTTTAACGGTGACTGGTGAGTGTAACACATCTGATGCACAGGGTGAGGGTGACTGCAGCGGCACCCCAGACGAGTCGTATAAATCATTACTCACAATATGGAAATCGGACGGCAGCGTGCGTTCGAATGATATCGTGTATTGTAGTAATAATAATAATATTATATTTACTGACGGCGTTGGTGTGTTATATTAATCGCGAGGATCGTCCGTCCGTGTTATGCGTGTACACTATATATGTACTGTACTCTGGAACTACGACGAGGGACCATATTATTATTATGTTATAATTTAGGTGTATAATATTATGTTTATATAGATTATAGTTGATAGCAACTCACGTGCTGTAAATTGTATAAAATCGATCGATGATATCGTACCTATGTACTATATACCTATATACGTCATATGTACCTATACTGGTGTTTTTTCGGTCTGGGAATTTTCTCTGGAGAGGAACCTGCAGGAAAAACAAGATTTGCTTAAAAAAATTAGTCTAATACTCTAATATAATAGATATATTTTTTTTAATAGGTATACTTATTATTATTACCTATAACTCTATACGTTGGACATGATATTTATAATTGTTCACCCTTAATCCGGGCTTGGGTCTAATCATAGTTTCAGTAGAGTTCCAACGTGAAATCCTACGAGTCTTGGAGGAACTCGAGTGAAAATAATTGTAATAATATAGTCCTCGTCAAAATCTTGAACACTGGCAGAGACGCTTATATTATATATATATATATACTGTTATTGTTATTATATACGTATATATATACATGGAGTGCGATAGTAGATGTGAGAGGATGGAGGCGAACCTATACATCGGTATACGTGTCCGGTATGTGACCCCTGTTGTATATACATAATATTATGTATGTGTGTGAGTGTGTGTATTATAATATACGAGCACGGAGCAAGGGCGACTGCAGACTCGCGGGGCAGTCACAGGTGCTGTAAACTACGGCAACGCGACGTACATTATTATTACTATCGTGACGTTTCCACCAACACCACCACCCCACTACCTAGGGTAGTTATTCATTATATATTGTTTACCGATAGATATTGTAATTCGAATCTAGTATCGCGTGGGGTGGGCGAGGAGATCGTATATTATTATATCGCAGTATATATAAATATAATACGCGTCACCGCTGCGTCTTGTCGCAGGGCACTATATAAATAGGTACATCCCTGCGCGTGTGTATATAGGTATATAGATGTGTTGGCAGGCGGCGTGGGGGGAGTGTTAGGGGTAGGGAGTGACATTTGTAGAACACGCGTGTGACCATTATATAATACACTACGTGTTTTATGTATTACATTGTACTGCGTCCGATGCACATACACAATATAAAAACAGTGAATGAAAAACGACGCACATCATCGCGGGTGTGTCGTCTGTGTGTGTGTGTGTCGTGTGTGTGTGTGTGTGTTATATAATATACGACGCGATGCGCTCTACTCTCTCTCCCCTAATATTCTGCTGCAGCTCCATGTCGCGGGGCGAATATCGTCTTGACACGTCTGCGGCGGTGCTTCTGCTGTATTATATCGTAGTTGATATTATTTTATATGCAGCAGGGCCAGCCTGCTAGTATTGTTATTGCTACCGATAAATATAAATAATATATATTATTGATAGGTATAAAGCATATTATGTGCATTACAAAACAGAAAAACACGTAGTTCAGTGTATAGTATAATAATATTTTTACACATATGCTACACGCGTCGTCCTGTATATCGTATATGCATCGGTATAAAAATATTTACTGAGCAGACACGAAATCGAATATGATATTACATTTACATAGGTAATACTGTATGTAATAATATGTAGATTTTATATATAACCAACCAATAATCTTAGTTGTTATGACGTGTGCATGTTACAACACGTCATATTATAATAGTATATGATTCGATGATTTTAGAGTTTTAATTTTTTATTATCATTGTTAAAAAATCAAATCAAATCAAATATTATATACCTAATACGCATTATTTTGATGACAAAAAAATGATGTGACAATTCCTGAAAAAAAAAAAAAACAATAATGCATCAAAAGTAAATTAAAGGAAGTTTTATCTCTCTGTTTACAGTATGCATGTTCTTCTACAGCTATCGTTATTATTATTTTTTTTATAATTTTCAATTTTCCAGTTAAACAACGAGAGAAAGGGTGAAATACTGAAATTGAACTTATCTGCATATTATATAATATTTTAATTTAAAAATGAATACAAAAAAATGAAAGAAAAAAATGCATTTTTATTCAACCTATACAAATTCTATCCCGATAAAATCGTAGTTACACAGCGGTGCTCGGCCTGACGAGAAGGAGGACGGGGTACCGGGTTGTATCTAATTTGAAAATGAAAACGTAGCGCATAATCCTTGGTGACCGATACGGGCGAGTTTAATTTGTATTTAGGCCCTCGATGGAGGGTGTTAATAGAGAGGTCGTTATCTGTTGTACGGTCCTTTTCCTCCCTTCTTGTGTCCTGCAGCCCTATCCACCCGTATACCGCTCCGCTCCATCCCGGTTTGTTGACAATGCCCTGGACTTCTCGCTGTAACCGTTAGATAACGCAGGGAATGTAAAAGCCAGACTGCGCTAATTACACCGCCTCTCCCCCCCCCCCGATCGGGCACAGTATCCAGGCTCCGGACCGTATCCCAATATCCTCGGCCATTTAGTGGCGGTGGTGGTCCTTCTCCACTCTTCCTTTCTTACGCCAATGCTTTGGGATCCGATTATATAATATATTATTATGCGTACGACTATATAATATGTATGATAATATTATTATATATATATACACACACGCTATAACTATCATTAAGTCGCTTCGCTAACTGTATATAGAAGTTTAGATTGGACCAGAGATTGTGTATAAGAACGCGTTTATGACATTAAAGTCTGCGAGCAGTGCGTCGAGATATGACTTCATAATATTATATTGTTAGAGCGCGCGTATTTAATATTTTACAATCGACGAATGAGTAATGTTATTACTAGTTATTACTACATAAATATACAAATAAAGCTGCGTGTAATATTATTTACCTACAGGGCTACACGTCAGTGTAAGTATACCACTGTCTGTTATTGTCGCAAAACCTGCAATGACCATGGTTTTAATTTAATATTATACTATTATACTATTTTTTACAATAGCTAGTAAACTCTATAAATGCTTCCATACGAATTTTTACATTAACTGAAGACAATTAGTTGTTTTCTTCTCATACGCACATTGGCACATTCGAATGTATTATTCAACCGTATAATATATTTATAACTTGATTTTACGATAATTTTACGTTTAATGAAAAGCTTAAAAATAATTATGTTTATAGGGAGTATAATAACCATATAATAACTACAACTATTTAAGTTTATCTTTGTTATTTAAAATAATAAATATAAACACGTACCTATAATATCATGTAACGGTGATTAAAATAATAATTTAATTTGTGAAAACAATTTTTTTTTTTACATAAACGTGTAGGTCTGTGTGTGATTTAATTTGAGTAACGTTTCACATTTTCCAATGATTATTTCATATTTTGATGTTTTTTTAACTAAATTATGTATAAACATTTATCACATTATATAATGTTATTACTTAATATAAATGTTGGACTTTTGATAAAGGAATGGATTTTTAATTATTTTTTGGAATATTATCATGTTTGTACGTTTATTACAAAAAATGAATTCACGTCTAAATCTTCAAAATATAATAATGCGTTGGTCCAACAAGTTTGGAATGCTAATGAACGTGACGTATAATATACGTAGTTAAGTGTGAAGGATAGCGGATGAGAAAGTGTGTGGGTCATGCCCAGGGAATTATAAAATTTAGTTTATCGGCAAGTTTGCGGCCGTCAGGTTCGAATTCCCACAAAGTGAAGGACCCTCCTCTTCTTATGGTATTATTATAGAGGACATTGAACGAGGCACTTCAATTAAGGACGTCGTATCGCACCCTCTTGAACTTACCTAAGGCCAGGACGTTCATGGAGGGTGGTGGGCGGGTGGGTAGTGCATTGACTAAATACTGTCTTGGGAAGCTCAGTGAGAGAGTAGTGTGAAGTTTTCGGTGGGTCTAGGGATTATTCAAAGTACAGAGTCGTGTCTGGCCATCCAACTTCTTGGCAAGTTTTATCCTCCTCCCTCTTCTTACACCGAATACTCCTTCTTACACTGCTGTATAAGATGATCTACTTATAACTTGTGTACGGATAATGGCAAATTATATTAGAATCAAGTAAATAATTCAAAAATACTTTTATAAAATATCACAAGAGAAATAATATTCAGTTTTGATATTTTAGAACAAATAAATATAGTACAATAATGATTATGTTGACAGTACCAAAAAAAAAAACCGATGACAACGTTCGGCTATCTTAACCGTCAGACTTTTATTGAAGTCTAAAGTATCCCAGTAGGGCAGTAGACATAATTCTGATACTTCGGAAACGTTTGTGAGTTCAGAGAGAAAGTGGAGTATAGCCACAAATCCCACAAATGCAAACCGCCATGGGGTTACCCGTCATTGTCCCGTATCCCCAAGAGTTATCAGTTTGTTTCAAATCATAGTTTAATAAAGTAGGTACTTGTACTATTATTATATATTTATAAATAATATATTAAATAGTTAATTTTTGGATACTACTCACTAAAGTAAACTCTTATACATGTATGAAAACATTGTTACTAAATAAATCACTCATCGATTGTATTATCATTAATAAATACGTAAGTAATAATTATTAGAACAAATTAAAAAACCTATGAAAAATATATTGAAGATATTATAAAGAATATAAAATCCAAAATTTCAGTTAGTTTTAATTTTAAATGATTTTAAATGACAAAAAGTGTTATAGCATTCAATTGTGAAAACAAATATATATATTAATATGTAGAATCGTACAGGTATTTTAAGTATTATTTCCCGCACGTGCACAGCGTTTATGACACTATTGACACAACCACACGTCATGTCAACAGATATTATTACAATTTGTTTTTAACATTTATTTGATAATTGAAATCATAAAACTATTACAATATTTAATACGTATGGAATCATAAGCACTTAATAATCGCAAGCATTATCTACTATAATATGTTTGTTTTCCAATATATGTTTGGTCAAACAAAAAGGTCATTTAAATGTTATAGTCTTTAAACGTGTATTTAGAATTTAGATATATGCATCCTGATTTTTATTTTGTCAATAATACCTACATATTTTTTTTGATTGACAAGAAGAAAATTCGTTTCATATTCATGAATCTTTTGAAAATTAAACTATTAAAATCCGTTTTTAAATTAAGATTTTTCGAGAATTTTTTCGTTTGGGTATATTTGTAATTAACAAGCTTAACATAGAAATAGTTAAATACTTCATAAAAAAATTTATTGTTGCTTACATTATATTTATTTTGCTTTGTAATCTATATTGCATTGCGCTTCGGTATTTTCATACAAATGATTTCAAAACACATAATTATTATACTTTAGAAATAGTAGGATTATTATTGACTGATTCAATCTTTATTATTATATATTATAATATTTTTTAAAACATTTTAAGGGCATCATTTATAGTGTATTACATTTATGGTATGGTATTTTTATATTTGCAATTAATTTATTATAATTTAAATCTTAAATAATAATATGACTCATAGTTAACATAGCTATAATTTAAAAAATACAGTACCTAACCTCTATAAGTTTAAAACTTTATTTTGAATATTTCGAATATTTTTTTGTGAATAATCGATGAAAACGTATGTTAACTTTAATCAGCTTTTTTGATTTTTCCCAGTTTGTGCCTATACTATATGTAACTTCCAGAATAATAACTATTATTGCTGAAGTTTTTTTTCCAAAGGTATAAATAAACCCTGGAGTTTTTGTTTAAATAAAAATTAAAATGAAATATTTTAAGCTAACTATCCGGAAAAAATGTTTTCACTTTAAACCATTTACCGTCGGGACATGCCAATGTTTCCCCCGCAGCCGACGGTTGTTTACCAGGTCGTGAATCCACATGAGATGCGGGCATTAAAGGGACGCCAGGGGTTTTGCCCAAGGATGAGTAATTAAGCTGAGCGTTTAGCGGGGGGAGGGGGTAGAGAAATGAGAGGATACACACGTATCCTATATATGAGAAAGGGTTATGGGGTATATGTGCGGACGAGAGAGAGAGAGATAGAGAGAGAGCAAGAGAATAAAATGTGAAAAAAATAACACACATACATAACAATATTAAAAGCTTCAATTACACATTATGGGAAAAAAACATTTGGGTTGGAATCCTCGCCGTGCCTTGAATATGAATCTTTTCACGGTTGATTTATTCCAGCGAGGTGCAATGTCATTCAAGATATAGTTTTATGTAAATCCCGGTTAAACGGGAAAAAAAAATAAAAATAATACCGAAACTGAATAATACCCACCCATGGTATTTTATTTTTTCATGCCCCGGTTACTTTTTTTTTTAACTACCGATTGTTGTTTTAAGTGTAGGGTTTAGTTTTAGGGCACGCAACTGGCCGTTCTCAGTTTTGGGGTTTTAATATCAACGAAACCTGGTGGATTATACAGAAGTATACATTATTTTTTTTTTACTTTCTGAACGCGTAAAGGTTATTTTTGCAGGCCAAAAACGTATTGTTCATGTGTGCTTTGTTATATTTCTTCCATTCAATAATAAATGTTTTTTTTTTAAACATTTTTATTTTATTACTCGAAAAAGTAAGTAACAAAACATCATAATATAACTTCTATGATATTATTATTCGAACCGGCAATAAAATGTTTTACTGTGACACGCGTATAAAATACTGTAAACGCGCGTATTATGTTATTTTTAATACATAAATGTTATGAAGAATGTGATATATTAAAACAGTAGAAAGTACATAGTACCTATGACAATATATTACTGCATATTATTATTGTATCATTTGTTTTATCAAAATTATTTTATTTTTACAGTCTGGACAGTAATTTTTCCATTCGTATAATTTGACGTACCCACAGCTGTGCACTAACTAGTTAGAAAGTTAAATTAAGTTAGAAATTTACTTTTTAAGTAACTTTCTAACTTAAGTAGTTAGTTTTAATTCATATTAACTTTGTAACTTAACTAATTGAATTTAATGTGTAAAATAGTCTAATCCAACTCGTTAGAAAAAAAATCTAACTAGTTATTATTATTATT
>WHPZ01584234.1:0-14709 GCA_016617965.1 Macrosiphum rosae | reverse complement strand
GTCTGTGGTATAGCATTGTTCTATGGTGTAGCCATGTATGAGAATTACTGCTTTAAAGTCTGGCAACCCTGCTCAGGAGAACTAGTTGCCAGTAAGTTGGTACCCGTCGGCCGTCGCCCGAGTAATGTTTTGATTTTGTTAACAAATTACGATTTGTTATTTTATTATATTTTACATATCAGAAATAGCCATGATCCTGTAACTGTTGGCTACGTTACGTAACAATAATTTACAAGTACAAGTTTTACAAGTCACCGAAAGTTGAACAGTGTATAATATTATACGCACGAATAACTTATAATTATTCGAAGTTCACGATTGAAACCAGCACAACTTAGACTTACTATCATTTGACCCATTTACATTTAACAGGTAAGGCACTACCGAATCTTTACCTACGTCAATATTAATCGTGTAGACAGGGCCGGATTTGACGTAGGGTTTTAGGGGCACTTACCCCGGGCAGCAGATGTAGGTACTGGATTTGTTATCATTTGATGAATTGTAGACTACTTTACAGGGAAAAAAATCATGAAAAGTAGCAAATTTATAAAAATGTATTTATATTTAACAATTTTGATTTAAGTGATTTGTAGTGTACTATTTAGTATTTACTGTACATTATACAAATTTGAAAGTATTAACTTTAATTAAACTGTAATCATAATTTATTGTTAATGTAACAGTTTGAAGGTTTAATTAAAAAATTTAAATATATAAAATATGATGTTAATATACTTATTTTTACTTTAAAATTATGAAAGTTTTCATAAAAATGTTACAATATTGCCATCTTAATTAACCTTGAAATTTGTGTTACATGAACAGCGTTATTTCAAACTTGAAAAAAACACGTTTTAGGTAGATAGTTATAACATGCAAGTTTGCAAATTTTTATTTTTTTCCTTAACTACTAGATATTGGGTATTTAAAATTTTTTTTATTGCTAGGGGCCTAAAAAAAATTTGCCCCGCATCTGAAAGTCTTAATCCAGCCCTGCGTGTAAACACTCGAGGCAGTAGGCATGTCAATGACTAGTTATTAAATTACGTTAAACGCTACTTGTCAGTTGTCTCATGACCACTTGCTGCCTTTATCTTAAATTATGTCTATGATCATAAACGATAACTATTTGATAATTATTGTTATCAGTCGATTGACTACAGCCTGAAATCTTGTTTTTGATAAAATGTTACTTTTTTCAGACTGTTACTCGTTAGTGCAGGTTTTACAGCAGTCATGTGCTTGAAACGGGATAATGATGACAGTTGTGACAAGTTTTTGTATCCGTTTCCGATAATGGACACAATCGATTTGACGATAGATGAGTTAGGGGATGATGATGACTTCGTGGATATACCACCACCGCGTGTGGACCAGTGGAATTATCCGTACAATTTGTTGCCGTCTAGTGATGAAGAAGAGCCGGTAATAGTTCGATATATGTTACAACATAACATTGCATTTTGATATACACCGTCCAAAACTCGTGAAATACCCAGTAGGTACTCATCAAATTTTCACAATAAGGTTCATTTGGTTTTTGTTGTCGGCTTAATGTGTAATATCACTGAATAGGTATATATTTTAATATTTATCTAGTTTATTTGACAAATTCTAATAATATTGGCACTTTGACTTATGTCATATTCTTTTACCGCCATAATAATACCTAGATTTTAAAGGTTTAAAAAAAATCCCTAAGTCTTTTGTACTTATACACTTGTAAATGAATCTGGTACAATATGTAGTTGATAGTAGTTTTACTACACTTACTCCTAGTATTTTTCTACATCAAAATTTTAACCCCCTAGTTTTAGACAAGTAGTCATCAGTTTCTGACTAAATTTTGCTGAACAGTTAAAGCTCATCTGTAAACATAAGTAATTTAGAGTCTGAAATAACCGATTATACCTATTGTTATGCAGTGGCGGATGTATGATTTTTTTGTTGTAGGTGCTATATTGAGAATAATGTCCTTTATAGGTACCTACTTATCATGAACAACATTGGGGTGAAAACAAACTTTATTAAAAATTAATTTTTTGGTAGTAGGTAGGCTACATATTATGTGGTCTACAATTAATATACGTTTAGTTCTATGTGATAACTGATATCTAAGTACCTAATTTAATAATTTATACAAAATAAAATTCTATACACGCAACTGTGGGTGCTTCAAACTCCCAAGCAACCCCTCTCCCTAAATCTACCACTGTTGTTATGTGTACAGCATATTTCCTTCAAACATGACTTGAGATATTATCCAATAAAATAATTAATAGCTTATAAACAGCCTATTCACAAGTAACATAGTAGTAGTTTGTTAGATGTTGGCTATCTATGGTAAGTTTATATATTATCTGTGATTAAAGAATGTTGTCCTTATTATACATACAACATACAGCTCTTTGTTTTTCTAGCTAACATTATTGAGAATATTTAGTTAGTTTAAAGTTAAAGTTTCCAAAGAATGTACTAATTATATTACCATATACATAAACAGACGCACATGTGCTGCAATGTATAACCTCGTAGCTTGCTGCTCCTGAGTCTTGATCATTGAAGATAGGCTAGGACTGATCAAGACAGATTAGGATCACCCGCAGTGGTAGTCAAACTAGGAAGGCGATGAGGAGGATAGATCCTCCTTGGCATTTTTTTCAATATTTATAATAAGATTTCAAATACAAACATGTTCAGTGGGGCCCATTATTTTCTTGAGAATAAATAAAAAAAAATGGTAGCCATAAATTGTATTTTTAATGATCGAATAGTATATGCTAAAATATCAACCGCATCCGCCCTATAGATTGCAAAGTTAACAGTTTTTATTATAAATTATTATTTTATTACTCATTAGTCATTAATATTGATTTTGACTTAATTTCAGGCGAGAGGTTTCATAAGCCATATGGAGGACAGTCATGGAGATGTTCATTATACTCATACAAGTACCACTCATGACTCATCAAATGAAATAAATCAAAATGCTAACACATCAAGTGCATCAGTAAATATTAACTTTGTAAGTATTTTTATTATTTTAAAAATATTAAATATGTGCTTGTAACATTTAAAGTAATTATGTATAATTATACAGAATATTTCGGAAACCAACAATACTGATCAATCTAGTGAAGATAGAGAATTTGAATTGAATATACCACAAATATTGTTATCAATGTCCAGAATATCACATAATTTGTATAATCAATCTTCGTCATCTCATGATTAATTAGTCTTATGTATGTATGCTATAATATTGTTTAATTTAATAAGTAAATTGTACATTTTCAAAAAAAAATATACTTTAGTTCAATAAAATTATTAATTGTTTAAAGGAACATTTATAATTATATTATTTAAAATTAAACCCTTCAACAAGGTTCATATGATTTTAACAATTGTACAACGTTAATTAAATAAAATCCGATCAATGCTCCTGCTGTTGATCCAATTTGAGTAATGCAGCCGTAAAGAAAAAGTCCTCTGTTACCTTTGTTTCGCAGTACAGCAGCTATTGACAATTTAACATAAGAGGCACATCCAAAGAATAAAACCCACATAAAAACCTAGAATATCATAAAACAACATTAGATTTTAAGTAGATATATATTTTATTGTAATATTAAATTTTTAAAGGTAACTTATAACTAGAAACCAGAATTATGTGCGGTATATTATATAGGATGTAAATGTAACAGGTCCTTACAATGGAATAACTATTATTCTAATCAATATTTTTAAATTGTTTTTATATACATAATTTATTGTCACTTGCGCTACACAAATAAAATAAAAAAATTTTAATTTGATCAAATTTTTTTGTATAAATTCAAAATAGCCAATTTGTGAATCTGATTATAAGAACAATTTTGATGGTAAAAACATTTACTTATCTAAGTCAAGTAATTCATTTTTTAAAATATCAATATTTTTTTGATTAAATTAATTTGGAATGTAATAACTTTTTTCAAAATATTATTTTTTGGAATTTGCTGACATGAGTATATTTCATAAATTATTTACTAATCATAAAATCTTAATAATTTTGGCAGTGAACAGTAAAACTATCGTCTTCATATTATATAATATATATATATATATATATATTTTTTATTAAGTTTGTACCTATGTTTAAATACTTTAGAGTTTATATTAATATATTATATTACATATTATTACCCTGTAGTATATCAGGGACCAGCAATTCTCAGCCTGTGGTGGTACGAGAAGGAAATCTTATTTTATAAAAAAAAATTATAATTAACCTTAAATTTCAGTGTGGTCTACACAATCTCTACAGTATTTATATATACTTTTGTGTCAGCATATATCTGCCAAAATATATTTTCTCATTTATTATATAGAAATAAATTTAACTTAGAAAATGGTTCTAAGACTCAAATTTACCAACATGGAGTCCGATATTAATGTCCTCGTTCATTCAAAACAATACTAAGCAACAAGCGTCTCATGAAAATATTAAACCATAATCATTATAATATAATACAGGGGTCTCTTTTGACAACATTTATCAAATTTAAAATTGAATAACTATTTTGTAGTTAAAAATATATAAAATGTTCAACTTTTATATCTAAGGATTGGAAATTTAAAACAAGATTCCACATAAGTAGTTAATTCTGTTCCCAAAAAATCTAGAATAACTATTTTAGTTATTTTGTTGTGATTGTATAATATTATTCGTGGGTACTTGAAACTTCTAAAGTACACTATTATATATCTATGATAGTAATATAGTATCAGGATTTATTGTTGATTTATAACGCGTTATAAGTACCTAATGGATATTGTGATTTAATTAATTTGGAATTTATTATAGGTCAATTTTTTTTAATACCATAGATAAGTGTATAATATGTCTTATACCTAGACTGACATACCGTCTCCGCTCAGAATCGTTTTTCTTGTACAATGATATTATATCATTGAATTCAAAATTAATACCATCCATTATACAGTGACCCACTTGTAGCCTACTGTACAGCAGAGCACCTTTTTTAATTTTATAACGAGTTTTTCTATTATTAGTTAGTGTTAGTACTTAGTATATAGGTATAAATTACTATTATAAGCTGTTACGAATAACACCAAATGAAAATAAGAATAAATTCATTTTGTTTAATTAACTCAATAAATTAAAAACAATGAAAACTAAATGGAATTAATATAATAAATATAGTATTTTCAAAACATTAATGAGCTTGGAGGGCCAAAGAAAAAATCTTGGAGTGCCGGATTCGGCCCGCGGACCGTAGGTTGGAGACCCCTGATATAATACATATATGGCCGAATTGGAAAATTCAATGACATTTTTTTCATAGATGAATTTTTCTATTGTAATTATATTCAGAAACATAATATCTGATTTAAATGTGAATAATAAAGTCTGGCACATATCCACTTAAGACAGCGCATCATTGAAGTATGCACTCATTGAAGTTTTCAACGACTCGCTCAAGCAAGAAGCTTTTCTTTTTTAGTGGTTAGAGTAGATCAAGTGGTACGTGAACGTTTCCAAAATGGTGGTTCGCTGGTTAGGTTAGTATCGACGCACAACTACGATTTGTTTTGTTTTTTTTTTTTTACTTACTATTAAGACTATTCCAGTGGTTGAATTGCGCAATGGAGGCGACGGACTCATAAAGGCGGTCATCAGCATGTACACTGTGGACACTAAGCAAACGCTGCACAGCATGTAAATTACGGTTTTGGACGTTCGATTCGTATAGTAGGCGACGAAACAAGCTACGGGGTTGGCAATGTTTGACAGGTTTGTCGCGAAATGATACGCCATGTACCCGTATGGCAGACACGAGAACGATTGGATGCTGGGCAACAGTCCGTTGGCGAAGAAAACGATCACGCCCTGCACGGCTAGCAGCGAGACGTTTAGATGACGGCTGCGGTTGTCGGTGCCGCCGACGCCGATCGTCTGGTGGCCGTCGTCGTCCGGCGGCGTCCTGATCTTTTCTCTCTTACAGGTCGGCAAGTACTCCAAGCACAGGTACGACACCGTGCTCGCACACATTATTGCTCCGATGCCGACGAAAAACGGGCCGCTCGAGAAGAGTGCGTCAGTCGTGGACTTCACCTCGGACCTCTGCCCGTCCGGCCCCACCACCGACCGGCAAGTGGTGGTGCCCACGCCCTGGACGATAGCGACCGCGCTGGGCACAAAACCGCTGATGCCCTCGCCGACCATGTACGTGACCAGGTATATGTCCGGATACCGGGCCAGCGATGGTATGAACAGAACGGAACTAGTGCACCCGACCAGCGCCATGGTGAACGTAAGCGCACAGAGCACGACGCTGTGCGTTTGTCCGAACACTGAGCCCGTCACGTCATAGAACCCGGCCATCAGGAACACAGACGCCACGCCGGAAGTGAGCACGGCAATTGTCAGTGGCCTGTCGTACCGGTTGCCGTATCTCTTGCGCCAGGCACCATACACCAGCGGGCCCACGTTTCCGGTTTGTATGGCAATCGACAAGTACGACGGCAAGTTCCATCCCTCGGGCGCGGTCTGCACGAGCAATGGCAGCTGCGTGTACAGACTGTTGACCAGTATCCAAGCACCCACGCCGAACATGCAAGTCAACAGGTCCAGAAACCTGTAGATAGGAAAACAAAAACAATCATAATATGTACATAAAAAATTTAAGTATGTTAACAATACAATTTTTGTTAACATACTCAAACTTTATATTATAAACATTATTTTATAAATAGGCGTACTATATAGGTACCTCCTATTATTGTTATGTGTATTTGTTTAATGGCCGGATGTGTTACCGGCCTTTTTAAGATGTTTGATAATGGCTATTTTAAAAAAAATGTTCGGACTGTTTATTACTATAAAAATAATTACAATCTCAAAACAAAACTTACCATTTTCTCTCGACGATAGAATTAGTTTCCAAGCTATACACTTTCATTCGTTTATGTTGTAAGTACGTATTTTCATCGACTCTTTAAACAAAATAATAAACAGAATCAGTAATAATAGTAATTTATTGTAAAGAGGAAAATTTACAATAAATAATAAAATAAAACAAATAGTTAATCTTAACAAATATACCTTCATAAGCTTTTTTTGATTAGAAATTTGATATTTTAAATTTATTATTTTTCGTAACATGATTTATTGCACTAGCACTAGGTATCATATAATATAATATAATATGCATTATGCAAGCATATAAAAGTTTTCAGCAGATACTGCGAATTTTGCGGCTTTATGACCAAACTTTTGTTGAGGGTTCACAGGGGCCAGATTGTGATTACATAAAATATACGAACTGCCAGGTAGCAATTTGTTTCTCAACATTTTTTTTTTGTTCATGTTGATTGTAAAATACTATAGGTACCTACTACCTACCTCCTAATTTTACATTATTAATATTATAGGTAGTTATAATTAATATCGAATAATTTATAATTAAATTATAACCAAATACATTACCTACCTATATTCTGTACCTATATATAGTTTAATGAATAATTTCGTATATAGAATATTAATTTTGCTTTGCAGAGTACACACTCTTGCTATTAAAAACTTTTTATTCGTTTTTTACTACCGTAAACTATATGACATTTTACAGAGTTCGATAAGAATAGTTGTCGACTCTGAGATTGCAAAACGTATTAGATTTCCAATTAAATAATAACATTTTTTTATGTATAGATATTCTTCATAGCTATTCCGATGGATTCGAAAAGCCTTATACTTCATATTGGATATAGTACCTATACGCAAGGTCCCCACAAGGGGGGGGGCTGTTTACAGTTGGACCTGAAGTTCAGGGGCCGGTGAAATGAATTTTTAATATTTTATAAGGCCCGCAAATAAATTTAGTACTGGGGCCTAAAGTTTGATGTTGGGGGCTGCCTACTCGGCTATATCTGCCAGACCAGGACTTGGGACCACGCCATCAATATTATTAAATGCTGTTCTCGGTATATAATTAACTTGGCGGTACGGTACTGCGCCCTCCCAGAACTACAAATAAATAACAATAAACTATACTATAATAATTTTAATATATTATATATGTATGTATAATATTTGTACTCGAGTAGAACAGTGGCGGATATATCCTAGTTCTTAGGAGGGGGGGGGTGAATTTCAAATTTCGTTCAACCCCTCCCATAATTTTATATTGTAATAATGTATATAGTGGTGGTGAA
Organism: Macrosiphum rosae; assembly: GCA_016617965.1. Lineage (NCBI taxonomy): Eukaryota > Metazoa > Arthropoda > Insecta > Hemiptera > Aphididae > Macrosiphum > Macrosiphum rosae. The sequence goes on along the minus strand of WHPZ01584234.1, from coordinate 6,486 downwards.
AATTCCAAGGGGTGTCCAAAAATTAAAAATGTGATAATACTTGTATACCTATGTCATACAGCAGTGCTTCTCAAACTGGCGGCCGAGGCTATATTATTTTTATTGGGGAGTCATGAAATATTTATTTTATATAAATTATTTTCTTTAAACATTTCAAAAAAAACCAAAGTTATTTTTGACTTAAAATTAAAAAAGGTAGGTTAATTAGTTATTAAATAGCCGACAATATCATTAATGATAGTTAATGATTTTGATTAAGGGGGCTTTGACAATTTTATTTTACATCACATTTAGAGGGGAGGGGCCGTGACAAAAAAGTTTGAGAAGCACTGTCATAGAGTACTGAACTACTGACCATCCTGTGTGATATTCCGGTTACGAAAAAAATAGTTTATTATAACAACAGTTAGTTGACCGCGAAAAGTAGGTAGTAAGATTTTTCCCATACAAATGATATAAATATATAACCTAACCTGTTCCTGTTAAAGCTAAATACAGTATAATATGTAGGGATTATATAAAAACAAAAAAAAGTTTTAATTCAATATTTTCATGATATGAAATATGAATTAATACAGCTACAGCATGTTATATTATATTATAGAGACAACCATAAATGTTTATAAGAAAAAATACACATACCAACTGTCTTTTTGTTGTATACTCTAAGTAGTACCTAATGTATATACTATATAGTCTATAGTCTATACTATCACGTAACAGTTCAGTTAATACCTTGATATGGCTAAATAATAAAATTAAGGTATTTTTGTCTTCAAAGTAGGCACCTACTTTGTATAAAGATAAGATACACAATGAGAATTATAAAATGTTTATACAATTTATTATCATTATAACTGGTATCTAAGATTTTTTTAACGATTGGCGATTTGAACGTTTTAACTATTTAATAGAAAATAATTCAAATTCCAAGCTTCAGATTAACATTAATTATTTAAAATAATTAATAATAGACAATAATATGTTTTAGTACCTATACGACATACATATTTCCATTTATTATACCTGACATTACTACCTAGTACCTGTATAAATAATATCTCACTATCTCTCTATAGGATTTAGGAAATAATATCAAGTTTCAATGTTAATTATAATATGAAATTATCTGGTATGGCGTCATGGCGATATAGTTATCGGTTTAATTCAACTCACAGTTATTGCAGGTAGTTCAGGCGTGTCTCTTGTATACCTACTATAATAATTATTACTGCTATACACTCAAAACTGAAATACAAATTAAAACCGTCTCAAAGCTAACTTAACTAAATATAATTTATTTTACTCGCGTTGATCGAGTGGTTCACAATTGTATGTTTTCGCATGTCCCTATGTAAAAATATATTTAAGTATAGACTGTTAGTAGTTGGCAGTAGCAATGGTACGCGTGTAACAGCGATATTGTAAGATTGTAAGTACATCATTTATTATATTCGCTCAATCAATCCCTTCTATTAAATCGCGAAAAAAAAAAACAATTAAATTTTATATATATATATAACTATTATATAACGTCTATATTGAACAAGCTCACTTAATAACGATTTTGAAACTACGTTGAATGAGAAAAATACACATGCAATCAAACGAATAACCGAACCGATTAATTAATTTGCTGAATAGTTTGATTATAATATTACTCGATTTGAATTCACTTGACAACACTAACTGATGAAAAAAAAAAAACGCCAACAAGTGACATGCGATTTTATTCAAAACTCGTATTAACTTTCCTCCGTGATTAAATCGGCCGATGCATAAGTAGGCACAATCAATTCGAACCGTGGTTACTATGCTTACTAAACGGGTGCGCGCGGGTAGAAACTTGAAGACTAGGACCTGCAGACACATAATAATAATGCATCCTAACGTGCCCCCACCGTGCGATCGTTTCTCATTATATCGAAATCTAACACATAATATAGATATTATAGGCAGGTAGGATTACAATTTTTACAGGAAAAAAATAGGTAGTTGTTCAAGCGGTATCGTCGTGCACATTCCTCAGTTATTCGCATCTTAACTGAAGATTGATAAATGTAAATTTTAATAATACATAACTATCTTATGTAGGTACAGATAGATGTTACAATGGTTTCATGTTCTGCAGCAGTACAGATTCGTTAAGGAGATCCGACATATGACACATTATTACTTAGTACCTATACCTAGTGAAAGTTCAAATTATTGTCTCAATGAAAAATGAATGTACTTAGGTAATACTTTTTGAGTTTTAAGTGCCCGATGGGTGCAAATTCAATTATTAATTTTATGTGTTTTTTTTTTATGACGGGTGCTTAGGAGTTGCAGTAAACGGACGTGTAATTAGAGCTCATAAGTTCATGCATATCAATCTTGCTATATAAGGCGTATTAAATGGTAAGTATAACAGCGAAATTCGTTTCTCGGGGACAGGATTCAATATACGAAATCGAATTTTGTTCCCCCTGAACAATTTCAATTTTAACCTAAAATTACTGTTAATAGTATTGATGGAAGTACCTATCCTACCAATTTTTTTTTTATGTCTATCACTCAAAACCAATATTTTTTTGAGAACTTTAAAAATACTGTCTATATTTTATAGAATAAAATATTTAAAAAAAAACGTAGATTGTAGTTAAATATTTAAAAATAAACGTTCGACCCTCAAGTTCAATCAAAACAAATAAACAAAAAATTGGTTTATTCAAACAAGTGTGAAATTATAAATATTAAGATGAGATAAGGTTTTGATGATAAATTAAAAAAAAATATTTGATATAATTTTTTTTTCGTATCTATGAGTTTTTATAGCATAACTATGTTGTACACTACATAATAATATTATCTAAGTGCATGTTTGAACATTTTTATGCGTATATAGTGACATAGGTTTGGCAAGCGTATTTTTTACATACGTTTTAAATTTTGAATAAAATCCGTCAATGTTATCGACCGGTTGGTAGGACGTGTATACAACACATAATGCTGTTTCTCTTCGGTTGCTTATTAGTTATAACCTACTGTACTACTATACTACTGTGTTTAATGTACGTATCACCGTTTATTAATATAAATTAATTGATTATATAACAAAATATTATTGTATACCTATTTAAAAAAACTATAAAATCAATATAGGTTAGGCCGCCTGCGTGTCGATTATGTAATATTCAGTTGCCTATAATATAGCGGCTAGCGTATATATAGAAACAATTGACACTAATTACTAGTAATTACTGATATAACATTTTACAATTATATCTATTATCTATTAATTATTATTGTTGAATGCGGAGAATGACTATTATACGGAACTCACTCATTAAAAAAAACAATATTATGTACACTGTGACTGTGGAGCGAATGATAAGATTGATAACGCGTACTTTCTCTGATGATAATTGATAACATTATATTTTTTACTTGCCGGTGCCCCCTCCCAATGAGGTTATCTACATATGTATACATATATAATATACTGGTTGCAGCTGTATAGAGTTGTACACGTGTAAGCAATAAGTTGTAGACCACATATTATCAGGTTATTGTGACCGGCAATCGTCATGGTCTTAAATAACGCAGATTTTTTTATACGAGGACCTCGAATCGCATAGTTTTAACGTCTTATACATATAGGTACATACCTACTGGCTACTCTTGTCGGGCCATAAAAAAATTTTTTTTTTCCAATGCCGCGATATAATTTATATACATTGTTATGTACCTACCTAAATACTGGCTATACCCACTACATGATAAATGCATACTCGTTATTAGTATGTATTCTTTAAAGTATTTAAATATATTTCTTAAAAAAAACCCTTAATATAGTAATACAGTAAAGTTATAACTATACCTAATAAAAAAACACAATATACCTTATGCTAAATCTATATGTAGGGAGGGGATTTGTCAGCTGTTGATTCCTCGTTTCTTCTCAATTCAATAAATACCTATTTAAAATATGTACAGAAAAAAACTTACTTAGACAATAATTTCGTTCAGAGCGTATAGAAGAGTAAATATTTAAAATATTTCATTAACTAATTTTTATCTGTATTTGGTGTATTCACTATTCAAATGTTTATTGAAAAATATATTTAGGTAATATTTTAACATTGAAGTATTTAAATACCTATTTGAAATGTATTTCAAAAGTATAGTATGACGATTGACGATGATGATTGATGATACATGTATCTGATCATCGGTCTATAATTATTACTCACGAAGGGCATATATATATATGTAGCATTGCATAAGTCATAAGGCATTGGAAACGTAAATTTTATTTTGAAGTGACCGTTTGAGTGACGACGTATACTCTTAACATGTATAGGTATAGTGTATACCATAGTACGTATATACTGATCTCAAAAATTAAAAAACAGATAGGTACTCAGAAACGCGTTTGAGATTTTAATCATTATACCTGTGCATGCCATGTACCAACAATTGTACATATTATTATTATAACATAATATTAGCTAGGTGAAGGTATCTATGTATAACATATAATTATTATCGTAACGTTCATTTCCGCGTATACTCACTCCATGATATAGTAATAATATTATGTCGTTTGGCCGGCGGGTCAGCTGAAGGATTCTGCTGTATTGGTAAACCTATATTTATAGCTGGCACATTATACTATTATAGTATACAAATATAAAATATATATAGATGTGCCCGCGCGTGTGTGTAGTAACCGGTACGGTAAAAAATGATAGTTAAATATAATAACAGTATGAAAAACAAAATACGAAAGCACGTCCAGCACTTCGACTGCTGCAAGTTGCAGTACCTATACAATATTAGAATATAATATTATATTATATAGGTACCGCGGACAAGCGTATCTGCGTATAATATTATTATGTACTATTAGATTATAATATTATTATAATACCGACGGACCGCGCGTAATGATTGAAATAAAAATGATTCGTACGATCGACCGATCACTGTTACACTGCGGCGATGCACGACTGGTCACTGGTGCACGTAGTATAGGTACACCGCCGCGAACGTCTTTTATTGTAATAATATAATATATATATACGTGACCGTCCACCGCAACAACGACGACGACCGTCGCGTAAAAATCTCATTTTCAAAACGGTCCGGTGCGAGTGATAAGGGAGACGAAACAGCTTTACGGTAAACGCGTATCGTTGCACACGTGTGTGTGTGTTATAGGTGTTATAGGTACTGTGTCTTGGTGATGACATTTCCTCAATTCCTCGTCCATACTGATCCAACAAAACTTGAGGATTTTACACTTTACGGTAGGTACCAGGTACCTATATATATTTTCTAGCTCCTAATAATTTTTTATGATGGTGTGAAAAGAATATTTTTATTATAAAAAAATTATCCAAAAATCAACAAAACGTGCGATTTTTTGTGTCTCTCGGCGGCGAACCGTGAAAACTTTTCAAAAATTAAAATCTCACAAGACATTACATACAGCCTGCAGTTGTGTATATTATACTATATTATAACATTATGTATTAATTATGTGTGTATGCGGTCTGCGAGCGATATATTGGCGAACGCTCTGTAGGTGCCAACACACGTGACACGTATGACGTACTTACCTAAAAATATATGATATGCGATCGACGCGAGTACGCGACTACTACATACAGTACGCGTCATTATAATATACTGATATGAACGCGGCCGCAACGCGATTGGTAGGTACCATCGAACGTACCCATTACCCTGCAAGTGTCTGCAGTGCGTGTGTTGGCTGACCGACTATCGTGTATAGGTATTAGGTAATAATATATTAATATTATGTACTATGTAGTACACCTTGACGATTACACTATATTATATTACAGTTTAATAATATTATCACGAAAATAAGTATAACAATGAAAATATATTTTTGCACGGTGTTCAGCCGTACAGTATACTGCGCGGATTGTGATATTTATATTTTTTATCGTTTTGATCATGAATTGCCCAAAATTGTTAGTCAGACTGAATCAGCCCTTCCCCGCCCCATCAATATGTGTGCAAATGGTTAAAGAGAATAGGTCTGTTCTCGTATATATATATATATATCAGCCCTTGACCCATTGCCCTCTTATACAGTTATACCACTGTGCAGGAATCGCATATTCCAATTCGGAACATGTTAATAATACATACAAACATACAGGGTGATTCACTAAACATGCTCACTCCCTTTTTATCTTCTTCAATAACGAAGTTATTCAAAATCTGATTTTTGGCTCTTTAAAATACCTACTTGGCTACTTGAAGACTATATTTCTAATTCTTGAGATTGTTTATACTAGGTACATGAAGAGTGTATTGAGGAGATACAAACTTCTGTTTTTCAAATGAGAACTCCGTTTTCTACCGTAAATTATTTGGCAGATAATTTTTCTGAACATTTTCAAGTATAGAAATCAAGAATTTAACGAGTACTTATTGAGTTTCATAACTTTGCTGGGTACGAACTAC
>WHPZ01584232.1:0-12215 GCA_016617965.1 Macrosiphum rosae | reverse complement strand
TTTTTTTTAACTACGTTGGCCCCCGGAATTGTCTCTGTAGTACCATTAGTCCATTTTTCTACATGCCTATGACGGCGGCACCGCCTCAACGTCATTTGGTAAAAGTTTCCGACAGTTGTCGTCGTTTCGAATCACCTATTTTCGGACCTTGTACTTCAGCGACATTTCGGGAGATAAGACTGGTAAAAATGATAGTGCACGGAACCATGGAAATATTGAACGTTTGTTATTGTTATGTACTCCTGACGGATAAAAATATTGATATATGTTATCTTACAAAACGAACGGGCCATAGGTACTCTACATACATATTATATTATATATTGTACCAACGGTCATGACATAATGAACAAGTTTTATACAAATTGTGATTTATTGAGTGAGGGTAATAATCATATAATATTATACTCAAATATTGGAATAGCACTGCAGATTTATATAATGACATTATGGCGGTATTATTATTTATTATTTGTATTGGATATAATATTACTTATATAATGTTATAATACATTTATAATAATACTTGTATACGAACCGCAGTTTTTAGCATAACGGCCCTTCAGATAATATAGATTACCATTATGGCATACAACAATTTTTATTCTGTTTGTCCAATTCTACCTGCTAGGGCGACTATCACTACTGTATTGTTGTTACTCCGGTTTGTCATCGTGTGTTTATGTCGGCTTCGATCAAGCTATCAGGGGTCATTGGCTACCAGTGGCACCACTTCCGTTTTAAATATTGTTAAGGATGCCAAATGTTTAGGTTAACTATTCTATCATCAGGTTATTCTGATTTTACATGGGGTACAAAACAAATATCAGAGTCGTGTCAAGCTGGGAGGGGAGTGGGGAAAGTGCCCTAGGTTGGCAAAAGTTGTGACATCTTAAAGGGTGGTAAATGTTTGAATATGAATGTTTAGTATGACCACTAAATGTTATCGCCCTGTGGTGCCAGTGAAAGTTAGCATACGTCACTGACAAATTTACTAAAATCCTATCATGGTTGTCAATGCTCTTTGCTTTGCTCGTGCACTTTTCCTCTTCTCGATATTATCACAGTTGTCGGGGGATGTTAATAAATTTATTGTGTAAATAATTGATCGCGAGAAAATCAATTGCAATAATTTTACTAAACGACGATTTATGGAATAGATCTGATTTATTGTATTAATGATATTATAATATTTTTTCAAACATTTTTATTTGGAATGACATAAGAATTCTGTAAAAAAAATATATTTTAATAAAAGTCATACCTAACATGAAATAATTAAGTAAATTAAACATTTTGTATTAATATTAAAATAAGTACTATACTGTTGTAAGTTTCGGTAAATATTGTTTTAGCATTTTTTTTTTTATTGAGAAGAACTATCTAGTGATCAATTATTTGTGATCAATTGTCGTGTGGTAATTTATCTACGATGAAATGATGACACATCGTAGTTGGGTAAGACAGCCTACAATTAATGGTGAATATGGTACGGCTATAAATTTAGACTTGTGGCCGCATGATTGGCTTGTGTCTGTTGCATTTTAATTTGGGTTGGGTTTATTTTTAGAACTTCGGCTGCATTGCTGTAATGCTGGTTATTATTGTCAAAACTTTTTAAGTATGGAAACTTATCGTCAATTTGTCACTACACAGCTAACCTCTGCCTCTATACCATATATATATATATTATTCAGTTTGAGTTATAAAATTATTTTACCGTTTCGCTCGCATCGCTGTTCATAATAATATTTATTTCCGCTGAAACAACCTGTGCTCTGTGTCGTACATCAAAAATATTAAATGCTGTTTATTAAAGAAAAAGTTGTTGAACAGTTGTTCTATACACATATATACAATACACATAGATGTATCTGTAATGTCTAGTGAAATACTGTCGAAATAACATTGGTCGAATCGACAAATCCGCCATTTATCGCTTAGTCATCTCTTGAGAGATCCAATTAGTTGCACCACACCCTTCCTGAAAACACAATAGTTGTCTGATTCCGTATAATATTGTTATGTTCAGGTTATGTTTCCACATTGTTTGCTTATGATCAACAATTTGTGCGTCCGTCGTGTGTTTAGTGTGGCCTATACTAAAGAAAACGGAAATTTGTTCGGAGCTCATCGCAGACACTTGGAAACTATTACGGTTTTCGTCTTATCAATATGATCAGAATATTGTGGTTAACTACCTACTTAATTTATCATACAGTTCAGTTTCCCAAAATACCTACATTTTATGTTAAGTCTAATATTTAATAATAAATGTCTTATGTTTTCACATTTCATTTCAACAGTATTAACTGCAGTAGATAGGTAGGTAGTGTATTGGATACATTTACTAAAAAATGATTTTCCCATTGTATTGATGCTCATTGTTGTAAAGAATTGTTTGGTCATTAAATAAATCACGGAACACAAATTTTGGCTACCTTATAGTTATTCTATACTTACATAATGTAACCAATAATAACCATCACTCCCAAATTAAATCATTATCTTAGTTCATCAAGTGAATTATTTTTCCGATGACACATAATTGTTTATTGTATTCATAATTTTGATTTTAATTCATGCGTGATTGTTCATATTCTAAATCATTAAAAGTATCTTTTTTATTAATTTGACTCATTATGCATAATGGACGTTACTGGAACGGCTCAAATCGACTTATTTACATCTACAATATTATAGCGAATAAATAAAGCGTATTTGAAATAAATATATAAATAAACAAATACCCCATACAATATATGAGGACAGTTGATTTCAAAACGTATGTGCGCAAATAACTTAAGACCGTATAGTGCTACATGCGTTAGATTTTTGAGTGAAATGTAATAATTTACTCGCCCGAAGCTCGCAAATAATTCGTTACAGTCGAATATACAGCGTGCGTGTATATACGCCAAGTACGTATATTATATTATTATTGTTGAAAAACACTACGTTTTGTGTTTACCAAAAAAATATTATTTGATAATACTCTGAACGGAATAAATAAGATCATTTTTTCTTTCTCTATTTATTCGTATTATTTTTACGCGATACATCAGTTTTGTGTACACACGAGGGGAAAAAATAAATAAAAACACCATATAATAAACTGTGAAAAGAGGATATTGGTGTTTGGGTTTTATCTTTTTAACTCGGTATCCATGCGTATGCGGAACAATCGGCTGTAAGATAGGTACCTAACTAAGATATCATATTTTTAATAATAAATAATGAAAACAATAATATTATTATTCATACACGGAAGAGAACCCTACCCTACGCCATTATTATATAACGTAGTGCACTTGGAAAAATTCTCTTTCATTATAATACCTAACTATAGCTGTCATATAAATCCAGTCAGATAATGTGTATCGACTATAGACAATGTACCGTGATAAGACATTGCGTGTATTTTTATAATAATAATAATGATTTAGTGTAAAGAAGAATTTACAATAAATGATAACGCCCTTCATGGGCAAAGAGTACAATAGGCAATATCAAATAAATGTCTTACAACTAATTCGAAAATATAAAAATGATAATAATTTTTTTTTTTTTTTAATTTTATTAGCCATTAGCACAAAACTATTACGGCTCGACAATTAATGTACATATACAAGATAAGACGATACAGATAATTGATATGTATATAAGTGCTAAGTTTGTAGCATGTATTAGAATGTATATAGAATTATATAATATATAATTATGTGGATAAGATAATGATAAATAAGAATATAAGTAATAAAATAGATAATAATGATTAATTAACGTATTAACAGAAAAAAAAAAAGAAATGATGTAATAGTGTGACATGACGCTGATATGACTAAGGTAAATTAATTTTGTTAGGACAGTGGAAAGAAGGGACATAAGTGGATTAATGATTGCAGTGAAATTTAGAAAGAATTTTGATAACAACGTTTCAATAACGGAAATATTGCTATTGTTGTTTTCGGAATAAAATGATAATAATATTATGTAGAAAGTAGGAATGTAAAAATTAATCTAAAAAATTAAAATAAAATACATAATATTAAATAGATTTATATCATATAGGTAATAGTGTTTTATATTAATACAAAATAAAAAATTATGAGTTATTTCTTAGTGTTTGGTGAATCAAAAAATAAAGAAATCATTACACTTAAGTCGATTTCATATATTTTTTTTTTATATTAATAGTATTATTATATTATTATAATATTGTACAAGTATAATAAATTTAAACAACCATAATTACCTCAAAAAACATACCTGCACGTTTATGAGTATTTTAAGACGTTTTGTTAATTAATTTGCACAGTATGAATTCAAGGTAATACAGGTAGATTTTTTCCACATAAAAGAACTTGTTTTAGTCCATTTTCGTATGGATTTTTTTATTATTTATTTCATAAAACTTTAAGTATTCATAACAGTGTAAGACGATAATATTTTTTACTTAATGCATTTTTGTAGGATTCAATTTTTTTTTAGATATCAAACTTTATTATTAATATTTGTCTGATCTAATATTATAATTATCAAAAATGGAATCAATATAAATTATTTAAAATAAATTACAGTTTTAGTGAAGGACAGTTGTGTGAAAGAGAACAGGCCATTATCTGAGCCATACATTTTTGATCAAATACTCCACTTATTAATATTTAAAATGCTAATTAATAAAAAAAAATATATAATCAATATTTTGCATTTAATATCTATACAATAATATTTTCTGAAACATATAACCATGTTTCAAAATATGAAATTAAAATATGGTTTACTTTTAAAAAGAATAAACATATTTTAACTGATATAAATCTTTAATATTTTTTTATGTTGACTCTTGTTTTTAATATTTCATTAATTATAATAATAATTATCAGAACTGATGTTTCAGTTGTACACTTATTTTACACAACAGCATACTATATCTAATCAGACCTTCTAAGTACTGTAAATAAATAAATTTATAATTCAACAACTTAAATATGATTAGAATTCATTTATTACGGAGATGTTCCTCCCGTCGGTGTTCGGAACTAACTGACTGCAGCTTATCACACAGTCTGTCACATTGTATAATGATAATCTAATAATGATAATAATTTTGAACATTACATTAATCCGTTTAAAATATGTTTTGTGTTTCAGTAATTAAATAATATGTCAGTAAGTGATTTCTGTTTTCCTCGGGGTCGATATAACACCCTTTCTTTATATTCTCCACACGAATTGGGCGTTTGTAGATCCGGGGGAAAAAATCGAGGTCGAAAAATCAGAAAACAGTGGTTTTAGACTTACAATAATATTATTATACCGCTGTGGTACGATATAACGTACGCACTCCGATTTGCACAGAGGTTATGAAAATAAAAACTAAACGGAGACAAACATATTGTTGTCGTCTTTTTTAACCGTCGATATTATAATCGTCTTGTTACAACACCAGAGTGGATATGGTGAATCGCTCACGCCTCATAATAATAATATATTATACACCGCGGTCGTTTGCGCATTACCGTCACCGCCGACCACACACGCGCACATGGCATTATTTTTCACGTCCTCACTGGGGTGTTTATTTTATTTTATTTTATTATTTTTTTTTTTCAACGCCACCATCGCGCATCGGTTTGAATTATTTTTCTTTCTTTTTTTTTTTTTTATTTATTTTTTATATACAGTCTCTCGCAGATTTTCGGGATTTTTTTTTTTTGTTTTGTTTTGTTTTTAATGTATTTTGTTTGTTTTTTTCACCGTTATGCTAGAGATTTACGGTATATAACTGCGTCGAATGGGAATATTATGCGCGCTCGAATGTCGTTGGTTGTCGTTCGTCGCCGAATTTACGTAAAACCGAGTGGGTACGATTCACGGAGACGATATTATAATATATACACTATATATAATATATATAGGCATATATAGCAGGTATATATTATTATTATTACTTTTTTTTTTCACACACCGACCCTCGTCGTCTTCGTCGTCACCGTCAGTCGTCGTGCCACAACTCTCGCACTACCCTCTCCCCAATATCGCCACCACCGGCACCTACACCGAAAACTTTACATTCCTTAATCGTTGCACCCCAACCCTCGTGACGTACCGGCTTATATTTTTCGAGCAAATCGTTTACGCGATCATATTAGGTATAATAATAGTGTTTAAGTGACGAGGTCGTCGCTCCAAGTTCACCAAACGCGTATAATATTATTTGAAAATAATCATAATTTTATTCGAGTAGTATTTTATACGCTGTACCGGTGAACACTTTCAACGTCAAGAAGTTGACACGTTCCTGTAATGGGAATAGTACGAATAATTCTTATAGTCTCTCTTCTACGCACACGTATTACCAAACGTCCTCGGAACAAGATGGAAGACGACCCGATAATTTATTTCGGGGATTTTGAGGGTAGAGGGATGTTGCTCAGTGTTGTTTTAGTTGTCCTTGTCCGTCCACCAAAACGCCCGATTACATATAATTAAGGACCGCGTCACCCACGTCATGAATCGTATATTAACTGTTTATAAAAATATTATGATATATAGACATATATTGCCTCTATATCATTATTCATTTACCATCCTAACAGGGTGGTATACTCCGCCAAAAAACTATGGTTAGTGCAGATCCTTGCTGCAATGTTAAAAATACAAGACTAAAAGCAAAAAATCATAAAATACAAAAATCAAATCCATTTTTATCCTTCGATTTATATGACGGCGTACTTAATCGCATGAAATCGATTTTAAAACGATGGCACCTCGCCAGTCAAAATTATGAACACCTACGAAAAGAATACTATAATAATATGTGTTTGTCCTTGTCGAATATTATGTGTCTTCACGGGCAACTAGGTGCTCGTGATATTGTGGTGTTGAACGTCGTGTTAATCATTCATGTATATACCTACAAGTACGATGTAAATTCGAATTTGTCAAGTAAAAAAATATTTGCCACGAATCACGTACAACAAAATAATCATAACATTTTTGGTGCGCTTATAGGTACCTAATATTATGTACAAATAAATTATCGACTTTTCGTTTCCCGCTGTATCGTTTTCTTGTAAAACACTGTGGTCTATAATTTTATTTGCCTATCGCACAAATAAACACCATGCCATAATGTAATCACACCATCATTTAATGTAAGCCCAAAGTAAAGCTGATTAAAAGCCAACCGGCTGAACCACACACACACACAACACCGTTGTGGTCACCGTTGAAAAATAAATATACGTTTGAACTGCTTTATGGTTGCATTGCGTTTTTTCGTTCAAAATTACAGTAGGTACCTGAAACCTTTCTTAAAAATATGCACGAACGTGGGCTAGTGTGTGTGTGTGTTTATGTGTGTATGTGTATGTGTGTGTAGCGATAACAATATTACGATAGGCCGATTGTACTCGGCGTACATTCAATTTGTCCGTATTTTAATTAATTCAAATGAGGTATTTTTTTTTTAGACTCAATATGTATATGTATATTGCAATCGTCACGTCGTTATTGTAATATTATATTATTGTATGCATCTTTTCGTGTAGTAAATAGATTTTAACTGCGCTTATAACGTTTTATAAAAGCGGCGTTATATTAAACCCAACCGAATAATTTTCGAGTAAAAAAAAAAAAGGGATCCAATAATAATTATAACCTTTGGCAATCGATGGTTGTGTATACGTGTTTTTTTTTTCATCTAAATGAATTCGAGTGGCATATAAACATATTTTTTTTTAGTAGGGTCATTTGCTTTTTAATTATCACGTTCAATAGTAAAATTACTTTTTGCAGAACAAATGGTGTTTTTAGTTTTATTTTTATTTTTTAATTAGAACCCAACGCTAATTTCCTTGTACGCATTCATGCGGAACGATGGATTTTTCAGGCCTACATATAATAATTTATTTATATATAATATAATGTATTGTTCTTCGAGTGATAATTTTATTTTTTATTTTTTTGGGATCGGAAGTTTTATACTTTATGAAGGCGTCAGCGCTGCCACGTTAATTAAAACAATAAAAAGTTTCCTCCAATATAACGGCAATATGAAGGTGCATAAAAACTAATAATACGATGGCCGTTGTTATGGAACGACTTTTGTGAATAGGTAAAATTTAATAACACATTTTGTCCACACATTGTGCGATGTACAATCGTTTCATTACAAAACAAATTCACATTCTCACTATTTACGTACTAAATGGATGTTTTAAATACGATAGTTAATCGCATAAAACAATTAAAATAACAATTTTATTAATGATTGTCAACGTAAAGCTTTCACAATTCCTGTAATTACAGTTGTAATAATTAAACTGTTTTATATTTTTACGGTTCTGTAACTTTTCGAACAAAAAACTTGACATTTTACAAAACTACATTTATATAATATATATTATGTACAATATACGTAGCACATAATATTATACAAATGTTGTATACATGTATGTATCTACTAAGTTGAAAAAAAATTTTAATTTCAAAAAAGGTGTGTCAATTTTTTAAAATGTTTATATTTTTTCTAACTTAATGTAAAATTATTGTAAACTATTCTAATATCAACAGAGGATCATACTAATATCACAGACAGCGTTATCGTCATCAGTATTAATCAGATAGTTTTATTGGTGAAGTACTGAAGTGCATTCAATTGGTTGGAAAAACTTCAAGATTGCATTTAAGTACAACAATACATTTTATTTTCACAAAAGTAAAATAAAAAAAAAACTTTCTTGAATCTTGACATTGACAAATGTACAATACAATTGTTCTTCTCGTGATATTCCACCGATTATTTACGGTCTACACTATTGGAATGAGTTTACGTGTTATTTCAGTTTTTTTAAGTACCTAATCGTTTTCATTTTTTTTTTTTTAACTTTGGGAATGTAAATATCAGCGATTTTTAACATTAGTATTTTATATGAATAAAATTATAGTATTACTGAATGTTTTCGGAAAGATTTTGCTTGCAATTTCGGAAATTAAGAGATTATAATATTATAATTCAATTTTATGATAATGGTAGACTGAAAGTACGTTTAATGTAACTGTCGAGTCTCGATTAAATACATTTTTAACTATTATAGGCGTCCACGAAGAATAAATTATATTTTATACAAAATAATTAATATTGATTTCTTATAATATGATTGATTATTTATATAAAAATAATAGCACGCAATTGTAGGTATTCCAATAAAATATTGTTAAAAATAATTTATGTCGTGTTAATCGTATTAATTATTAAAAGTTTACTAGGATAAATGTTGAAAATACTTTCGATATAATATTAACTAAAAAGTAAATATAAATATAATAAATGCATAATTTCCGTGTTTAGAGGCCAAAAACTCTCCATTCGGTCGGTAGGTTATTTTGCAATATTTTGCTCTTATTAACTGTGTGCTAGTGTGTGTGTGTGTGTGTGTGTGTGTGTGTGTGTTTTAATGCATTTCTTCCTAATGCTAATATTATATTATTTTCTCATAGTTGATAATGGTTTGAGATCCATTCGTCTACACCGGGCTTAACGAGCTAAAAATGTATCGGCACCCGCTATAGTTTTTCCTATTTCTGCTCGATTATCCCATCTAGGTAAGTTTTTTTCTTTTTTTTGCTTAGTGCGCCTTTTAATAGAGAGCGTATATGTATATATTGGATATTATTTTCTGCTGTTGCTAGATTGCTAGTCGATTTCTTTTTTTGCTATATTTTGCCTACTCGACAACAATTTTTATCGAGCGTAAAACCAAAAAAATAAAATAAAGTAATAATAATAATAAATACGATATAATGGTAGTTGTATAATATTATGTATTACAATAATGATATCATAATAATATATAAACACAATCATCACAATAGTATTACATTCAATGTATTTAAATTTGTTTGATCGTATTACACGCAATCATTATATTTTCAGATATTTGTAATAAATAGCAAAAATAAAATGAATGTGTAATGAGTTATTGTAATAACTAATAATTAATTATTAGTAGTAAGTAAGTTTATTGGAATTAGCCATTTTTCAATTATACGTTAATAATCGTGAACACGTTGTAAACTGTTAGTTTAATTGTACTACACTTTTATTATTATTGGTTTTACAGTACAAAATATAATAACAACAGTTTCACAGCCATTGTGTTTGTATATTTATACTTGCCGAATATCCTTCACCCATGTACAATTTTTAATTTTTGGCAAATACTATATAGTATAATATACACTTAATAAGTGTACCTTGGTTTAAGAGTATCTCAGTTTTAGTGTACCTTAGTTCACAGACACATCGAGGCATCAGTGTACCTAGCTTTCTGAAATAATTCGACCCAGATTGGCAAGTCGGGGATTGGAACACTTGTTACCTATATTTTTTAACGTGGTTCTACTTACTCTCTTAACTTTTCTGGCATCTATAAAAACAATATTTCTGATGAGATTGTCGTCAAATTCAATTAAGCAGTTTTTAAGTATATAAGCTATATACACACATACATTTGGTTTTAAGATATAGGTTCTTTATTCGATGACATAAATGCGACAATTTAATGTATGCTTGTACCTGATCTGCTCAAGTAACCAATGGAAACATTTTATATACAAAAAAATTTAAATTTCCACCTTGAATTTCAACCTCTTTAAAATACGAAGTGAGTGAGTGGTATTTAGATGATTTATATAAATAATATTATACACGAGAATGAATGTAGCGAATGTTGACTTATGATTCAACAAATATTCGATGTTTAATTTATTTCACGGAACTGATTCTTCACTTAAAGTTTTAATTAAATATTTAATTTAACGCTAAAACCGTTTACTCCTTTTAAAACAATACATAATTATTTCACTAAAATATACCTGTAACAATTTTATGAAGTTTTCTCTGTATTTATTCATGTCTTATTTTTCCTCTTGGTGAAAATATATGAAAATTATTAATAATATGTTACGTGTTTTAACATAATAAACCTTTAGGAAGGTTTTTACAGATTAATCAATATGGGCAACTGCTATTTATATGAACGTATTGTTAGTGTTTCATATAGTTTGGATGAATAAAAACTGACGTATTCAGCTATTATTCACAAAAAAAGTTTTCAACATATCACATTTTTTTTTAGAAAAATCTACATTTTATGTCACATCCTTATTGTCTTATTTCATTACAGCTGTCAATATGGTATAAATTATGTTAGTAATTTATAAGTCAATAATTAATACATTTTGGGTATACCTAAACAAGTTATGTGAATTAATAAAAGGCATTAAGAATTTTCACATATTATTTGTGTTGCCATAATGCATATTTTATTTTGTTATATTATATTTATTCACTTATATAACACTAGAATACTTTTTATGATAGTAACAATTTTAAAGACAGACTATAAATGTATTATATTTGTCTATGATTCGTAATTTTATGTTATGATTATATTTATATTGTTAAACTTAATCTCACAATATCACAATACTATGATTTCTACAACCACATCCCAGTCAGTGTGTTTCCGACCACAAAGCGACTGAATCGGATTGTGGTGAAACATTACAATAGTGTTAAAATGGTTACCTACCGCCTCTCTCTATCTATCTATCTCATTCTCTCTCTCTCTCTCTCTCTCTCTCTCTCTCTTTCTTCTGACTCTTCTGACTCTTCTAACTCTAATATTTCCTGGATTCTGCAAAAGTCAATCTATAATTGATTTCTAAAATCTACACCATGATATATTAAAATGTGCGGCATCTAATTTAATCACAATGTGTACAATCGTGCTTTTTGTGATTTGATTTTGGTACCACTAAAAAAAAAATATGCTATATATTTTTTTTAACAAAATACATTTTAAGGCAGACTACTCTTGGGGTATCACATACCTTGATAAAGCGTACATGCATGCTGAGCAACTCTCTACATCTTCTTCTTGTCATTACATGCAGCCAATATTGTTTCTCAACTGAAAATAGTTAATATCTCTTCCGAATAGATAACCTCTTACCATGTCGCTTTCCGCTAAAAACACCTCTTCTGGCGATATTGAATTTAATGTCAAAAAACTCCTTAAAAAAATCTGTAGCCATGACTTCAGTAACGTCATTGTAAAGAACCTATACCTAATAAAATAATTATTCTTGTACCATACATTCTAAGTAGATACTTGAAAACACCCAGTAGTTATTTTAATCTT
>WHPZ01584230.1:8368-18941 GCA_016617965.1 Macrosiphum rosae | reverse complement strand
TTTTTTTTTTACTTATAAAAGATATTGATTAAGCTACGATTATTAAAACTATGACAAAGATTCGAGCATATTTTATGTCTCTGAACTTGTCTTAATAGATAATTGCTCAATTTATACTTTCTGAATGAATACTAATAAATTCATTTAATACTCTTAAATATTTACTTAAATATCAAGTATGTAAGAACTAAACTAGATACTAATAAGTACATTTTTTTTTTTGTTTTATTTTTATTTATTTTTTTATTTTTTCATTACTATGTCATTACTTATTTATACTTTGTACTGTACACTTAAGTAATTTAATGTTACCTATGAAAATTATTGATTAAGCTACAATTATTAAAACTATGACAGAGGTTCATGCATATTTTATGCCTATGAACTTGTCTTAATAAATAATTAACCCATTGTATACACTCTGCATTAATATTAATATTGATTATAAATACTATAGATTGCTCACTAGCCGGTTTTTAGGTGGCACTAAATATTTACTTCCGGTAGATGGCGAGGCGACGTGACTACGAGCGATTAAAACATTTCCAACATTACTAATCACAAGCCCGCACCAAATAACACGGCCGCCCGGTTTATTCAGATTGGATAACGTTGTAATCGCTAGTAGTCACGTCACCTCGCCATCTACCGGGAGTAAATATTTTGTGACACTGAAAACCCGGCCAGTGAGCAAACTATAGTGTTTGTAATCAATAATATTAATGAATTCATTTAATACTAATAAATATTTTGAACATCAAAGATGAACCTATAAACTTATAAATAAACATTGTAACTTGGAGAGTACTATTCAGTATACTAAGCTAACCTACACATTTTGAATATAATAAATGAAAATTTAGAATTATACTCGATAGTAGATACAAATAAATAACTTTTTTTTTTAATATAACTATGTGACTAAATCCTTTATTAAAGTACACTATTGTAATTTAATTTTACTTATGAAATTTATTGATTAAGCTAAGATTATTAAAACTATGACAAAGATTCATGCATATTTTATGCTTCTGAACTTGTCTTAATAGGCTATTAATTCAATGTATACCATCTGCATGAACTCTTATGAATTCATTTAATACTAATAAATATTTACTTAAATATTAAGAATGTGAAGAACTATACTAATACTAATATATATATATTTTTTTGTTGTTGTTGTATATAACAATTTTAATGTAATTATTAATTATTAGTATTTTAGTACTGTACACTTAAGTAATTTAACGTTACCTATTAAAATTATTGATTAAGTTAATATATTAAAACTATGACAAATATTCATGCATATTTGATGCCTCTGAATTTGTCTTAAAAGTAATATGGACCCGAACTTGAAGAATACTATTCAGTATTTTAAGCTAACCTACACATTTTGTTAATAAAAAATAAAAATAAAGTATTATACTAGATTCTAAAAAATCATTTTTTTTTTTTGTTTTGATTTTAAATTTTTTTTTTTCTTAATACTATGTATTTAATTTGTAGAACAATTACATTATATTTCTGAAGTATGGAAATTTATTTGTCTTACTTTTGATTTAACAAATTTAACTTTAAACCATGACAACAGTGAATGCGTTTATAGATGTCAGTAAATTGCCTTTAGACGATTATGATAGGAAATTAAATACTATTGGGTATAACTTAGGTACACGATTGAAATATATTAGAAGATCACGAATATCAAACAATAAATTACTTTTATGTAAGTAGAAATTAACTACTGTTAGGCAATTAATTTTAACACTATTGCATTATGTTAATTTGATTTAAATATTACCATCAGTTATTGTATAATTTAAGTAATTCATTAAATTGAATGGTTTATCATATGCCAAAATCTATTACATTTTTTGAATGTCGTTTTTAAATGTACCCCTAATCTTAATAATTTATAAAAAAAAAAAATAATGGTTAATTTTTAATATTTTAATAAATATAACAGTCTCCTAATTTATGCCACTTAAAAGTTATTAAAAGATATTAAAAAAAAACTTAATGGAAAAATAATTTTTAAATTATGAAACTAGAGATTATAAATATAAAATTGATTACTAACTTTTAAATAAGTTGTATAAATCTTAATCTTTGTTTTGTGTATCCCCACTGTTAGTAGGATTATCATTATGGATTGCGGCTAACATTGATTCTATGTCCAAGTCTCCTGTTTTGTTTTCCACATTTGCATTGTCTTCATCCATTTCTTTCTCAACACTGTCTGGAGTTTCTTGATCAGCTTCTTCCTGTTCAGGCATGGCTGTATCTTCTTCATCCTCTTCTTCTTCAGCGGCTTCTTCTTGTGCAGGCTCAGGTTTTTTTTTCGATTTAACTTCTTTTACAGTCTTACCTTCCTGAGAGTTTTCAGTTTCTTCTCTTTCGACTGCATTTTCAGTTCCTTCTTCTTGTTCAACATTTGCAGATCCTTCAGCGGGGACGACATTGTCATTTAGCATCATATCCGTGTCCACAGTGCCTTTATTATCATCTTGTTGATTTTCGTCCACATCCATAGGAGACTCCGCTTGAGGATTATTTTCTTGAGTCTTGGATGGTTCCGGTTTTATAACTTTGGTTGAAACTGGACGAGAATCTTCCGTTTCTCTATCCTAAAAATAAAATAAAATAATTAGGACATGAAGATGTTGAAATATTTAATATTTTATTTACTCCATTTGAGGTTGATGGAGTTGGCTGATTATGGTCTTTCTGAATGTGATCAAGGCAGTTAATTCGACTATCAAAGGATTTAGAACATACTTGACATCTATAAAGTCGTTTCTTCTGTTGTGGTACCTAAATGAGATATTTAACATAATTAAATTTATATAAATTAAGAGATCAATTCAAAATTGTCTCATATTATTAACTGCATTTATAATAGTTACATAAATTTAATATTGAAAGAAATTCTTTTAAAATTAACCCTCTGACGAGTATTAAAGTATATTTACATAATTTAGTAAGTATGTTCTGTAGAATAATGACTTATATGGCATTGAGTTATGGTTATGATGTTTATCGAATTTTAGTGATTGTAATTATTTTTGTACAGATTTCAAACACATAATGAAATATGTGCTGCCATCTGTCACATAACTTTTCTAAAAACTTGATAAGAACATTAATGTATATTATATTTATTACAATTATTATTTTCCATATGTAAAAGAAGTTGCCTATACTGTCATGTTAATTCACTCTGTAGGTGATCATGGTAAAATAATAATTCACCCATCAAAGGGTTAAGGAGGATTGTCAGAGCAATTTTTTCCCCTCACCCAAAAGCAACATAGCAAATTTTACGTTTACAATAATGATCATTAGTTTCTAAGATTAAGAGTGAAATTACCACAAAATGTTAAGGTAAGATTATTATTTAGAGCACCTCGTAGGCTTTTTATTTTAATTTTAAAGGACATTATAAATATTCTAAGTTGTACAAATACTCTTTGCTCGTTATAAAATTAAAATATAATAAAAAGCCTATGAGATGACCCAGATAATAATGTTACCTTAAAATATTATAAGAGGTCATTTAGCTCTAATTTTAGAAATTAATATGATTATGACTATTATTTTGAACATAAAATTTGTTAAATTTCGGGTGGGTCAGAGAAAAAAAATTCATGACATTTTCTTAAAAACCAATAAATAAAAACATTAGTACTTTAATATATATTTTTAAATTATGATCTTTTGGAACAAAATAGGATTTTTATAATGAATATTTGTCTTTGTAACACAGTAACATGGTTCAATGATGCAAAATACAATTTAGTGTAGTTAACAGCATTAACATATATTATAATCAAAAATTATCAAGAGGAAAAAGTAGCAATGAAACTGTTAACTAAATTAATATAGTAAATTATATTTTTTTCTTATTCTTACCGGAGTTAACGCTTTAGCTGCTGCTTGATTAAGAATAGGTTTTTCAGGCTCCTTTTTGTTCATATGAGTACGCATGTGGAATCTAAAATTAAAGTAGGTATTAATAATAACTTTAAAATTATATTTAATAATGTACATACCGAACATGACCAAGCTCTTTCGATTGGAACGTACAAAAGCCGCACTTGTATATTTTCATTTTGTTAGCGCTTTCTTGTTGTGTTGGTGGTGGTTGTTGTTGTTGTTGTTGTTGTTGTTGTTGTTGTTGTGGTTGGTGTTGTTGCTGCTGCTGCTGTTGTTGTTGTGTTTTTATCAATTTTAATGGAGTTTGGACCGGAGTAACTACAGCAGCAGTAGTTACAGTAGGAGAAACTCCTACTGTCAGACCACTAGGTACTTTACGCTGACCTTGTTCTAGTTGTTCCTCTGCCTTTAAATGTCCATTGACAATCTAAGTAAAAGATAAAAGTAATTTTTTTTATATAACACCTTATACTATGAAGCTTGTTTCTAATTAGGTTCTATCCGTACCTCAACACCCTTAACAGCCTGATCTGGAGGCAATATTCCATATTTCTTTTGTATATATGACAACATTGCATTTTTAACAAGTTTCAGATCATTTTCCAACTTGTCCATATGAGTCAAAAGAGAAGTGCATTTCTTGCACATGTGATCTGCAGGGGTCACAATAACCACAAATTCATCTCCCATAAGCTCAACAATTTTTTCTGGGTATGATACATTACTATGTGGTGTAATGCTTGAACACACCCGTGTACGTTCACCGTACAATTTTGTATCACAAAGAAAACAGACACCCATCGTATCTAGAAAAAAAAAAATGTAATTTTCCAAATTATAAATTATAACTAATTTAACAATAATTAATAAAATATTAAGAATATTATTAGAAATATAATATACATTAAGCACTTTACTTTATAATACTATAATAGTTATTTACCGACAATGTAATACTATCTAAATCAATCATCATAGTAAAGTACAAACCAAAATTATATAGCCTAGCAAAAATCAATTAGATACCTACCTAACTTAGTGTGAGAAAGGTTGTGTTATAAATAGAAAATTGAAATCTAAATATGATCAAAATATTAACCCAAGATACCATGCGCCAAAAATATTTTTAAGCATACACGCACGCAGTGTTTCTGAACGTCTATTGAACCACACGGTTCACCGGTGTCAAAGCAATAATCTCTCTAATCACCATTCACAATGATAAGTTAAAAAATAATTTGTTATTGAGATATCATAAAATTAAATAGTTTATAAATGTCACGGTTAGCTTGACAGTATTTTAAACTGCATTTTAATGGGAATGAACTTTGAGAATTTCTAAGACACAGCCTTCTGATACTATACAGTCATGAGTTATATCTAATTTTAGTTTATTACTTATATCACAGAACAATATAGAAGATAATCATTTATCATAGTTAATATTTTGAATTTGTGAAACTGTGTTGTCCGTTTTACACAAATACGACAGCAAATTTTTGTTCACTAATTTCAATAGTGTGCTGTTAGTTTTAATATTAGAGTGATAAGCCTATTATAAAATATTTAGGTAGAAACATTATCTGTGTTAGAACACTCTCATTAATTTTTTACGATAATTTAATTTTTAAGCAGACATTACACCGATGTTTGTTGTCTCCGTCCCACAAGTGCATAACAACAAATTATACACTCGGCAGAACACGTTTAACTTATTTCGTTTAAGAATTAGAGTGAATTTAATTGACCTCTTATACAATTTAAAAGTACCTAATATTAATATTATCTAGGCAATCTCATAGGCTTATAATTATATTTTAATTTTAAATAGCAAGTTAAAAGAGAGTAACTTAAGATGTACAAACAATTTACAATTTTAAAATACTAATAACTCGCTTTAAAATTAAAATATAATAAAAAGCCTGTTTGTGTGTAAGATGGAGACAACATATGCGGGTACGATGTCCCCTTAATCAGTCTTTTAGACCAGTAAGCGTGCATTCTAGGTTAAAAATTTAGTAGTGACGTATTATTGAAAACTGTCACATGCCTCAGAATTTTGAGAAATTAAAGTTCAAATGTTGATAGAAATTAATAAATATGTACATTTAAAGCAAAACCAAGTTTGATACTAGATATTTAAAAATAAAATTTAATTTATATTAATAGAGCACAAATATGTATGTACAGAAGAGTATCGCAATATGTAGGTAGTGTTATATAGTTAGTAGTAATATATAGTATCAGTCTCTCGTGGAACAGAGTATGGAAACTTTCAGTTCAGATTCAAAAATAAAATTAATTATATGCACTGATAATCATTCAAACATGCAAAAATTCCTCGAAAAATTTAAAATTTAAATTAAGAGCAGAGGAAATTTGTGTATCTAGTTGAAATAGTTGTATTATATTATAAAATTTTTATCCATATTTTTTTGATTTGAAATAAAATCAAAGATTTTTGACAATGGTTTGTTTGTATATAAAAAATAAATAATTTTCGCTCATCAGGTAAAATCAACAAACAAAAGTATAACAAATGGGTATTTTCTGATTTGAAGTCGTAAAATACAGAAATATGCAGTACCTACACATCAAAAAATTGCAAAATATTAAAAAAAAAATTAAATTAAATCCATCTACTTTTGCAATGAAAAATCGTAAAAAAAAAGGCCAGAAATATACAGCATATGTCAAAAAAAGACAAAATATGCAAAAATATACAAAATACAACTTTGTATTCCTGATCTATTGACTATAATTCAAACTTGTAACTTATCTAGCTACTTTTTACAATATTAAAAAAAAATACATACAAATCCAGGCCATACTTCTTATAAGTTAACTACTTATATTATATAGTGTAAAATAATAATTATTTTAGACATATTTTATAACTGAAACACTGCCACTGGTGCAAGCATGTAGAATTGGTAGATTTGGCATAGTCTATCAATAATGAAAATATTTAATGCTCGATTTAATGTAACGAGAGGACTTTGTAATTTTGTTACTTTTCATTAGTAATTTACCCAACACTGGTCCTTCACCATTGGTTTTTCGTCCAATTTCAAGTAGATACTGCCTACAATACTTATAATCTACTGTATATACTTATACTCATTACTTATAGTGATATATAATATTAATTTTTAAATTTAGATAATTCGTTTTATTCTAACTACACATAAGTAGGCGGACGATATAATTCATAACTTGATCACTTGATATGATGTAACGCCTGTTTCATCCAAAATTATGAATAATATTTATTGATGAATGTGTATCATCGACACAATTAATAAACAAAACAAAACAAACAAACGAATAATTACTTGTGATAAATATCCAGTGAAAAATAAAAATAGGCAGATAATTTGAGCGTTGTAAACAAAATAAAGTGAACCGCCCGAAACAATTCCGCCGCAGTCGGCTAAAAACTAAACACGCGCTTTCGAACTACGTGAACGAGCGGTCGGCGGCCATTACGTAACGAACGAGTGAACGACGGTGATACACGACAATTGCAACCACCGTTAAAAGTTGAAATGTAAACAAGCGACGACACGACGGGGGGAGAACGAACATCGACCGAACGCAGTCACCACACCCACCTAGACGCGAACGTTAAAAAACGGTTAACAAAGAAGAAACCGGGCAAACATAAGACGACGGGCAAGCGTACGATTGACGAGTTTTGTTATTAATTTGTTGTTTGCGTTTTTCGTACGCTACGCGACTTGGCGTCCGGTCGGTAAAACTATACCGCGGTACCAAGTAGTATGCCGGGGTGGTAACATTGTATCGACCGACGAGACGCAGCGGCGGTGCCGCCGTGCCGGTGAGCGGGGCCGCGTCCGCTACTCCTCTAGTCTGTTTGTACGACGGATTTCGGGCGATAAATAACCAGCGTCGGCGCCGGCCAACGATCGAACGCGGGAACTGACAAAGACTGAAAAACACAAACACCGGCGACGAAGGCGCGCGCCGTTTTGAATATCAAACGAACGATTAGGCGTAGCGCGATCGTCAAAAAACGAAATATGTCGTGACGATTTTTTAAATAGACGGCGTAGAGGTCGAGTATTGCACGACGTTCGGACTGATAGTACTGTAGTATAGCCGCGACATTAGACCGGTCCGTCATGGCGCGCCAACGATAAATGAAGTCTAAAAAATGGCCGCCGTCACACTTCTCGGGCGACTACGACTTCACCGAGCCAACACTCTCCGGGAAATAGAATTTTCAATAGTCCCACGCGCTTAATTTCCAGCTAAGGTTATTAGAGATCAAATTTAAAAACCTCTAAACGTTATACACCGGGTCCGCCACTGACGAGCATCTATTAAAAAAAAAAAATGGCGTCCTCAAACTCCTATGGGGCTACTACCTACGACTTCGCCGAGAACAACACTTTTTTTAATGAGTCTCACACACACAACATTGCAAGCCAAGGCTATTCGCGATGAGATTAAAATACACACCTCAAAATGGTCAGACTTTTGCACAACGACAGTTGTAGGTAGAGCATACGACGTTAAACGCCGGTCCGCCACTGACGAGTAGCCATTAAAAAAAAAATGGCATCCACAAAATGCCCGCATACAACTACCGCGTGAACATTACACGTTTCAGACAAATAGCTTTTTTTTAGTCGATCCCGCGCGCCTAATTTCGTGCGGTAAACAATGTTAGAAACACAATGAAAAAAACCTAACCTACAATGGGTAATTATTAAAAAACGAGTTTAGTAAAGGTCCGGCGGTATTGTAGAGGCGTAATAATTGGAGAAAAATTCGGCGAGTAACAAAAGAGGATGTTTGATTTCAAAACGTTCGCATAACAAAGCGAGCAAGGTAACAATGAAAGCGACCATATTGACCAAAACTTAATATCTAAACAAGATATTATATCGATTTCGAACAATCAACGTTCCGTAGACGTTTGCGAGAACGAATTACAACCATAGCTGGGAACGCGTTATTTTATTAAGTAAACGGTAATTATTATTGTCGGGAGCTTAAAAATAAAAAAAATGTTCAATGCTCACCTTTGGTTCGACGACTTGCGCGTACGTCGTACGAACCAAAAATCGTAAGACGACTTCCTCTGATGAAAGATCAGCACTTCACTCGGCGGTCGGCAACAAACATCCACAGCAGGACGTATGCACGCCCCAAGATTGAACAATTAAATCCACCGAATTAAAGTCTTAAGAAATGACGCGGAGTGACGGTTACAGCGAGTGATGAGCACGTCTTCTCGGTTCGTGAGACTGTGTGAGTAGTGACTACTATAGTGAGTGTGCATTTGTGCCGAGTAGTGACGCCGAATGTAGTGGATGGGGACGCGACGAGGGGGAATGGCAACACTGTAGAACAGCACGAATTGGTGACCAAGCCGACAAACGATCGAAATGACTGGCCCTGCTATTATGTTAGAAAACGCGTACGTGAAACGTTCGTAAGTACGACACGAGCGAGACGAGAGCTCCCATTGGCTGTATGACAAGGCCGGTGTGGCATCATACCATCGTTTCGGTAAAATATGTGGCACTGGCTTTATAACCCGGTTCACGGTTATCGGAGTTCGTTATCACTTTATCGTTTACATTTCACAATAATTATGCTAGTTGAGTGTGGAACGTGTATAATAATGAATAATGATAGTGAATATAATAATGATAGCGCATTTTCCATCATATTTTAATCATGAGCCGTATTGAAATAATGAAATGGACACGACTAAACTTTACTTGTTAGACGTTTTACCTTAATTGTTCAGATTATTTTCATCCGTACGGTGTTTGTTTTGAATATTATTAAAATATTCATAACCGCATGCATTTCGTATTGTCTCCTATCGGCCAGTTTATAAATTAAAACTCAATATTGCGAACTCCGATTGCTAGTGTAATGAATTATAACGACAACACATTCAATAGTGAGTCATAATATATCAGTATTATACTATTGTAAACTATTTTGTATGCTTATTTTTCTTAATTAGCCATGCCGGGTAACAACAGCAATAAACGTCTGACAAGACGTCCTATGGAAACACCTGGTTTAGATGTGAATAGTATGCCTCCACAACAAGTACAATACAACTATGCCCAACCAACTATGTACTCTCAGCCACCAGAACCTCAAACAATGCCTTCTCAACAACAATTCTATTACAATGACTTTACACCAATTCCATCACAACAACAACATGGGTATGGAAATAGTGATTTTGGATATGTTGGATCAATGCCAACAGATAACATAAATCACCGACAACATTACACGCCAAGTAATTATTAATAACAATTTATATCGATATAGGTATTTTAGAGTGTTAAATCATGTTACGTATGAAATACAGTTATATGGTTCTATCAATCTGTCATGTGAAAATGTTTATGCCTAGAAAAATGTATAGGATTTAACAAAAAAAATATCCTAAATAAATTTAAAGAAGAATGGAGATTATCCATATCATAAATAATTACAAATATACAACACTGTGTATGTTTATATTATATAGAAATAATCTATCTATATATAAGTGCCTGTTAATGGTTCGATAACCTAGTGTAAATAATATTTATTTTGTTACAAAATACCAGATTTATATTATCTTAAAATA